>CAKAKR010034786.1:0-21115 GCA_916700685.1 Adelosebastes latens | reverse complement strand
CCCCTAACCCTAACCCTAACCCTAACCCTAACCCTAACCCTAACCCTAACCCCTAACCCTAACCCTAACCCTACAAACATCACACTATGATTATTTGAATATGCTTTTCAATGAAAATGAGTATAATGATGTAAAAATTCCATCTTATATCGCAAATCATATCGCAATCGCAATATCAGTCAAAATAATCGCAATTAGATATTTTTTCAAAATCGTTCAGCTCTACTCCACTGTTAAAAGCTACTGATTCGGTTGGAAGAATCTGTGTTAAAGATTTGTTTGTGCTGAACACTTCCAGATTTAACAAACAGGATATAATGTGTTAAATAGAGAGCATTAGAGGTGCTGGTGGGTGGATTTTCTTTAACTTTTGAACGGAGCTAGGAAAGCTGATTCCCCCTGTTTCCAGTCTTTATGCTAAGCTAGGTGGCTGTAGCTTCATATTAATCGTCCGGACACAAGGGTGGTATCGATCTTCTCATCTAACTCTCCCAAAACTATTCTGAAAACAGTCTATTAAATAAAAACAGCCTCATTGCTTCTCTTCCATGCTTTATTTTCCACAACGGCACTAATGAGAGCACAGAAAGAGCAGGAGGGGTGTTTGGTGCGTGAGTGTGTGTGTGTGTGTGTGTGATGCTGTAGTCTGATCGATGTGACAGTGAGAGTGAGTCTCCTCGAAGAACCCCGGCCTTATTGCTCTTCTCTTACACACTGCCCCCCTCACTCTCTCACACACACACACACACACACACACACACACACACACACACACACACACACACTGTACAATAGCTACAGTTTCCTTCCCTTCTATCTCCGTCTGTCTTCCCTCCCGTCGTCCTTTTATCTCTTGTTCCTTTCACCACTCCTTCTTTACTCCTTCACCCACTCTTCTTCTTCTTCTTCTTCTCTCTGCATCCCGGAGGCCAACCAGTTATAATGATCCCATTGTCTCCACTCCACCTTAGCCAATCAGCATCTAAATCATCACAACCTTTACTGAAGGAGATGAAACAGGAGGGAAACTCCAAATCACAGAAACGCAGAAGTTGTTGATGATAACTGTAATGCTCGTGTGATAAAATACTCTAAACTCATTTAGTAGCTTCTCCCGGAGCTTTCAACTGTCAGCGAATGATACTAGCTCAGGTTTCATCAAGTGAAGTTCTTGGGTCATGTGATAACAGATTGTCGTATACGGCTGGGGAGATTGTTACCTTTGACACCTGAGCAAGTTTCATTCGCTGAAGAAAGCCATGCGATACTGTCGAAAATACAGCTGAAACAGTTAGATGATCGAGATAAATTAGGTGATCGATTAATTAGCTGATATTCAAAATATTGATGTGCTACTGCTTATCTCGATGAAACAACAATATTCACATAACAACAGAGGATTGAAACGCACAGAAATTCTCATTTTCTTTTGCCGGTTTTCTAAAACATTGTGCTACATTTAAATGAAAGCCTGGCTATTGTCACATTGTTCTCACATTGTCATTTGATACAGTGTTATTATAAAAAAAAATATTGATTATAGTCACTTCAAGAAATTCAGAATGAATTTTAAAACGTTTGGAACAGACTAAAAGGTCCGGTGTGAGCAGAGCAGCGCCAAGAAATGGCAATAGCTTTCTTTCTGCCTTTCCTTCTTATTTGTCTTAAGTGGGATCTAAACTATCAGATAGTTTATGGTTGATTTGTTGTGAGATACTGTATCTATGTGTGAGATTTCGGCTTCCAGTAGTGGAGGAGGAGCAGGTAATTGAGCCGAAAGACATCTTGATTAATGTTGTATTTACTATCCACACTCTCCACTGGTATTAGAAACTTGTAGGAGAAAACATAAGCAAACTAAGATGACCAATCACAGTTCTTGCGGTCTTCACGTTGTATTTTTGTTAGGGCTGTCAATCGATTAAAATATTTAATTATGATTAATGGCATGATTGTCCATAGTTAATCGCGATTAATCGCAAATTAAACGCACATTTTTCATCTCTTCAAAATGTACGTTAAAGGGAGATTTGTCAAGAATTTAATACTCTTATCAACATGGGAGTGGGCAAATATGCTGCTTTATGCAAATGCATGTATATATTTATTGTTGGAAATCAATTAACCACACAAAACAATGACAAATATTGTCCAGAAACCCTCACTGGTACTGCATTTAGCATAAAAAATATGCTCAAATCATAACATGACAAACTGCAGCCCAACAGGCAACAACAGCTGTCAGTGTGTCAGTGTGCTGACTTGACTATGACTTGCCCCAAAACTGCTTGTGATTATCATAAAGTGGGCATGTCTGTAAAGGGGAGACTCGTGGGTACCCATAGAACCCATTTTCATTCACATATCTTGAGGTCAGAGGTCAAGGGACCCCTTGAAAACAGCCATGCCAGTTTTTCCTTCCAAAATTTTACGCAAGTTTGGACCATTATTTAACCTCCTACGTGACAAGCTAGTATGACATGGTTGGTACCAATGGATTCCTTAGGTTTTGTAGTTTCATATGATGCCAGTATCTTCACTCTAGTTTCAAACCTAAACCTGCTACAATCTAAAAATCTTAAATTGCGTTAAAGAAATATATGGCGTTAAAACAAATTTGCTTCAACGCATTATTATCGTGTTAACTTTGACAGCCTTAATTTTCGTAGATGATGTCACTCTGATGTGTAGCCGTGGCGTAGCTTACACCAGCTACATGTGTGGGCTCTGTGGCTACGCCGTAACCCCTTAACTATAAATCCCCCTTAAGTGGAATGAAATATCTGTTTTTGTTTGTTTTGAGGTGAACCAACCCTTTAATAAATCTATCTGTCCCTAAAGTTTGTTGGCTTGCTTTAGCTGTTCTCCAAGCAACTAGCTGTGATTATACAGTACAATATATGTTTGTTAATGTGTAAATCAAGAATCAAGATCAAGGTCCAGTTAAGTGGGTTACAGAGACATAGTGTCAGGATTAGCAGATGTCTTTTCTGACACTGTTGCTAGTCGCAGAGCTAACTAGCTTTTTAGCAAATTTAGCTGGCTGGCTAGTGAACTAACAGAAGTCCAGAGAAACAGAAGAAGATGAGGAAGCACATGGAACAGTGGATAATACAGTGATTGTTGAAACAAAAAGCACTTAATGTCTGAAACCCCTTTTAAATGTGCCATCAATGTTTCATCCATGTCAAATCTCACTGAATAAAGTTTTGTTGTTACATAAAAATGACAACACAACCCCTCCGAGTTCAGATGAAAACAAAGTGAGCAGTTTGAGTCTGGGAAGAGGTGGCAGAGGATGGCCGCATGGATAATCACCTCCCGAATCTACTGAACCATTCTGACAGCTAAGAAGGAGTTGGAGATACAAACACAGATTTTAAACCCCGCCAGGGGATTTCACTTGCATTTAATCCCCTCAGAGTTCAAGTAGATTTCAGTGGAGCAAAATGCGTGTGTGCGTGTGTACATGTGAAAATATCCATAATGTTGAGGAATGCATCGGGCTGCTGTGAGGGATAATAACACAGCTCTGAAAGTCTTCAAGTGTTTGACAGGACAATCTCACTACAAGGTCCATTTAGTAGCTTTTGATCATATCACAGAATCCTCCTCAGCAGAGGAAGTTGCCCAGTTGTCATTGCATTGTAGATTACATTTTTTTTGCAGACTTCTTGTCCATGTTGGCTTTAAATGGGAACTCGGCTGATTTTACACTGTTTACAGGTCTTGGGGAGTACTACTGCATATGTGGAAAAAAGTTGTATAAAGCCTTTTGTGGCTCCAGAGAGAGCTGCGTTAAGTCTGATAAATGACTTTAGTCAGTGTCGGTTGGGGCTGAAGACTACAAGTTTGAAAATTAAACAAATCTGGAGGTGAGGAGTTAAAAAGAAGTTAGGTTACCAGACCTCTGTATTATAGCGTAACACACCTGAATCTCCAACAGAACTGGCAGTGTTGGAGTTGCATTGTGGGTAATGTAGGCTCTATATTTTGACAAGGAAGAATTGTTTCCAAACTTCCAAAGAACCATTTCAACTTTCGGTCTTAAATTTTTAGGCAACATGGACGAGAAGTCCTTAAAGCCCCCCTCCAGTCAGAGTTACTTCCTGTTTTTTGGTTAACGTTCTTTCTCAAACACAGAATGGGAGTGTGGTTAATAGTCAGACATAATTCATTACCATGGCAACCAGATTGCATCATTTTTCAACCCAGTTTACATTAATTTACTGATTATCAGACCAAAAATGAGGCAAGAATTAGCGCAACACGCTGACTCTCTCTCACTCGCTCTCTTCTTTACCGTCTGCTCCTGGCGAGGCAGCTGTTTGCTGGCTGCTGCTGCACCGAGGAGCCGCACCACCGCACTGCGGTCACAGCGCACAGGAGGACATGTTGCCGTGGTCCGCCGTTTAAAATGCAGTTTTGGAACGTCTTGGAGGTGCACAGTCCACCAGCACCGGGATGTACTGTGATTGTTTATTTCTCTAAAAGGACTTTTCTATTGTTTTCGCTAAATAGAAAGACGAACTGACCGCTGCAAAGACGCAAACGGGCATGAGTGCGCCTGCAGCTTGGAGGAGGACGTAGGACCTGCAGCTTCTACTATAATCATACGCCATATTCCCATTTTACCAACAACCTTTTTTTACTTTGAGCACAAAATTAAGTTATTTGTCAAAAAAATGGCAAACAGTGTGGCTACACAACTTAGTCAGGAAATGACACAAATAAATATGAAATGTCATAGAAATGGCAAAAAATACACTGAAGGAGGGCTTTGAAGTGCTCGAAAAAATGGAAATTTAAACAAATACATTTTCATGACAACTGAGCAAACTCAATCTGCTGAGGAAGAACATTGTGTGATACGATTGAAAGCTCCAGAACAGCTACTAAATGGATCTTGTGGTGAGATTATTTTATAAACTACTGCTCGCAAGGGCAAGAATAAACTTTCAATCTAAAAAATATTCAAGTGCATTCATACTTACTCAAAAACTTACAGTTTGATTAAGGTAATAAGAGTCGAAAAAGCATCAGGCACAAGGGCAGCTGAGGTTAGCATGACTTTTAGGAGTTCAGAAGTTAGAAAGAGTGAGGATATATACCTTTACTGCGTACATCTTTGTTATGTACTGTATATGTATGGTATTTATTAATTAATTTGTTCATCCTGTGTATTCACTATGAAACACACCACCACTGATTTTCGAACCCTCTTCATCTTCTTGGAGACAATTTCAGTGTAATTCTGGTGTAATTTTTAGCTGCCGTGACAGCAGAGACAGTTAAGACAATCAGACAGTGAGTGGATATTTCCACAGACTACTGACTGACGTAGTTACACTATGGGAGGAGTAAAGATTACGCATGCGTCTTGGGGGGACGGATATCGTCACACCATTTTAACATGTGGCTAGAATGCATCTCAAACCACCTCCAGATTTCAATCCGTCTTGCATGCATTTACATTTAGCTTTTTTTTAGATCAGATAGCTATCCGATCTGCCAGAGATGCATGATTCAATAAGTGTAAATAGGGTCAAAATTGTGATGTTACAGGTTATAAAACCATTACCATCTGCTCCATCCTGCTCCAAATGCAGTGCTACTTTGCTAACAGGCATAACGTGGAATTCAACTTCATTTGTTGCAAAAACTCAAAAAGAAAAGTTTGTACAGAACTCCCAGATTTTATAAGATTCTCACAAATAAAAGGGGTGTATTGACTAAACTGTTTTGAATTCATTCCCTTTAAAAAAAAATAAGGAAGATGTTAAAATTGTCTTTGCGTTACATCAAAATCACCAACACTCACAGAGAAAAAAAACTCAGTGCTATTCATTGAATAGACCTCAACAGCTTGTAACGTGCAAATAACACCATACACCTCTGCACCTTTTAAGACCTGAGTCACAACAAGCATTAATGCTATCAAATGGAAATGACTACCAGTTTCAGTTCAAACATCAAAGTAAAAAATGTTGTGCTGTGACTCAAAAGTAAAGAAAAAGGAAAACTGTCTGACCTCCCGCAGTAGGCTTTCATGCAGCTCTATTAACGAGCTCTAAACTCAATCCTGCTCTCAATCCTGCTTCTCCTACAAAAGGACACAACATAACGAGATCAGTGTCAGCCCTATCCAATCTATCTGTTTACTGTGGAGTTAAGCAAGGTATTTACCGGCCAAATCTGTTCAAAGGCTTTGAAACCACGGCTCTGCTTAGGACCGTGGCTCCTCAGTGCACTCCAACCACAGAGGTTGTGTGGACAGCTGAGATGCTTCTTTTACTAAACTGCATTAAGGAGGGCCTACTGTACTATGGAATCACATAAGAGTAAAGAGAGTCATTACCAACAGAAATACGGCAGTTTCAAAGAATTTTTCAATGCACAGAAAAATGAATTTCCATTATTTGTTTACATTTCTTAAACAACTTCCTGTTTCAACTTTGAAATGTGCACGCTAGCAGCTGTATAATGCAGTGGACTATTATAATAGACATTTGTATTAACTTCTAGAAAGTGTTGTTCTAACAGTCTGCAAGTGGCAAAAGTTGATTTCAGACGCAACTTCTCAAAACCATCAAACATACAGTTGCAATGTATGAGCCGATAGTCGGACTCTCTCTGCACCTCATCAACGTCTTGGAGGGACAAGATGATTGAGTACAATGAAAATCACACGTATAACTGAAGCGCCATGAATCAAGATGTCTGCCAGTAATTCCCTGTTATGGTGAATCATAGTGAGAAGATTTTGTACGGACTAATAAACGGATCGGATCGATCAGGGTTATGCTATGCTAACATTGTAGCTGCTCCATCAAAACTCAAAGTAAGGTCATCTAAATTAGGCATATGTACGGCAGTGACATTATTGTTTATACACATATGATAGATTTTCATATGACAGATTTTCATATGACAGATTATCACCGAATCATTTGCGTCACCAGGCCCAAATTTGCTTCTGTTTGAATCTTTGCATTGACTTATTGTGAAAATGCACCAGTACAGTAGAAAAACGAGTACCGTCACGTTTTTAGAATTTTGGCAATTTTGGTACCGAAATATCGGTTCTCGTGACATCTCTAAAATAAAGGTTGTGGAGCCTCTGAATTGTAGTGGAGTAGAAGTATAAAGTAGCAGAAAATGGAAATACTCAGGTAAAGTGTAACTAATAATTATATCTATCAAATTAACGAAGTGGAGTTAAAATTCAATATTTCTCTCTGAAATAGAAGTATAAAGTTGCATAACGTGTAAATACTTAAGCACAAGTACCTCAAAATTGTACTGTACTTTATCAGTACAGTACTAGTAAATCTACTTTCTACTAAAGTTACTTTCCACCACTGGGTAAAGACCAGTGTTAGAAATTAACTTTTTCGTCCTCTTGCCACTGTGGCTAGTGGGTTCAAAAATCTACCAGCTACTCAATATTGTTTTTTTTGGCTGGTGAGTGAAGCAAATCTATTAGCCACTTGCTTATTTTATAAGTATTTGGCTGGTGGCTGGTGCTGATTTCCAACCCTGGTAAAGACACTTGATTTGCAGGTGAAGCTAGCATGTTTTATGTGCTGTAGGGACACACAGGTTTGATAGTGGTTGATTTTCAAAATTGTGTACACTGAATGCATTTCATGTCACACCAATGGAAAACTTGGTTTGAATTTGATCTGAGTATGCAGTTGTGCTCCTGCAAGCGTATGAAATGTTTTGAAAAGTGAACTCAGTATTGAGCACTACTTGAACTGAATCATACATCCCTGATACTGAGCAGCAGTCCTTTTGCATAACGTTAATTTTAATAATCCTAAAGTTTAAAAATCCTTCCCTGATTCATCAACTTCTCTTTATCTGCGTCTGTGATGGGTATAGACTTACTGTAATAAATCAGTGAGGATTAATGACTTTTACCTGGATTCACCTCATCAGTGCATTTCATGAAATGAGAAAGAGATCCTGACAGCCTATATACTCAACTGTAAAGTGGTATAAATAATGAGCGCGCTGTTCGCTGCAGTCATAAATATTAATCTGAAATTACAGAAGCAAAATTCAGGAAAAAAAAAAATTGCACTCAAACAAACTGCTATAAACCACTTGGTCACTGGGACTGAACATCATCGCCATCTAGACGAGATGGGACAAGCAGGAGACAGCACACCCAGAAAATCTTCTCAGAGTTACACTTGAGTCTGGGGTTATGTAGCAGGCTTCGTCTCATTAGAAACGACCTGTTTTGAGGCAGAAGCTCTGACTGTACTATAACGAGCAGTTGAAGAGAGGAGAAAATGTATAATGCATTATCTCCCCTTTTATCCTGAGGATGAGAGGAGGGCGAGTTTCTGTGGGACGTCCAAGTGTTGGTCATTGATTCGTGCGTCTGTGTGTTTTTGTCTGAGTGTGTCGTACGGGCGCTTGTGTGTATGTGTATGCACGTAGTGTATTTATTATGTGTGCAGAGAAGACAGCATCTGGTCTCCTCTTGCGAGAGATCTCACCTTGTGAAAGGAGGAAAGGAAAAGAGAATAACTAACCTAATAATTTTTGTTTTCTTGATACTGAAATGTTCTCAAATTTCCCTCACTGTTGTGCACGGTGCAGGCACCGAAATGTCAAAGCTACATTAACATGCATAAGCCGTTTACCAAATGTGATAATGAGCGATGTGATTGTGTGAGATCAGTGCTATCAGGGCTGTGACCACGCTGCAACGATAAACATCAGATGGTGTAAATGCGCTGCACAAAGGTTCAGCTGGGGCCGTATCATCCTCAGGATCAGTGCTTCTGATCCACTGCAGAACCATATGGCTCCGCTTCACTTTAACACGCATGGATTAAAGGTCTGGTTTGCCCGTCCGCGGACACTTGGTTTAAATCTGTCACTGTATATGCAGCTCTTTATTATTATTTTTTTAAATATGGCAAACAGGCTTTTAATAAGGATGTGACCATTTCTAGTCTTACGAATTTTGTATGAAATATGCTACACAAATAAACTTGCCTTAATAATAATAAGGTTTTACAGCACATTTAGTTACATAATACAGTTAACTGGAAAACAATTGTACATAAAAAAAAAATTAACCATACGCCAATTTACTGTGATTAATTTTAGATTGTGCTGAAGGTGACGCAGAGGAGCTCTGAGTGGCGAAGAAGTCCTCAGCTGTGAGATATTAACTGATTAAGCACTGATACAAGGGGAAATAATAGGGATTGTGACTTTATTATGTTAGGCTATTAATCTGCTATCACATGTCATCTGTGGGGACTTGGCCTCAGTGGAGTAATCTGCTGGGTAAGACACACACACACACACACACACACACACACACACACACACACACACACACAATAGTGCTGGGAAGTCCCCAGTAAGTCACACAATCGGTTAATTGTAATTTCTTGCTACTGTAATTATTCGACTGTGTGGTGATAATTACTAGACCATAGAATGGGAGCAGAATCTGTCAGGATACTGTAATTATTTTACACATGTTGTATTTGGAGTATTAGTACTGTATAATATTGGATAAACAACTCTTTCCCCCTCCTCTCCTCACCTCGGATGTAATTCTCCCATTTTTTTTAGCAGCAGTCTGGTCTGTTAGTTGGTCCACCTCTTTGGTCCAGATTGAAATATCTCAACAGCTATTGGACGGATTGTCATGACCTTTTGTACAGACATTCATTCATGGTGCCCCAAAGGAGAAATCCTGACTTTATGATGGTGATCTCTAGCGCCACCAACAGATCAAAGTTTTCTCCAGTGAAATATCTCAGTATTCATTAAATGGATTGCCATAACATTTGGTACAGACATTCATGGTTCCCAGAGGATTAATCCTAATGAATTTGGTGATCACCACAACTTTTCCTCTTGTGCCACCACCAGGGAGACATTGGGGTTTCTAGTGACATTTCATGACAACTATTAGATGAAGTGTCATCAAATTTGGTTTGGATATTCATGCTTCACTCGGGATGAATTGTAATAACAACACGTTCTCATCCCAACTCATCACATACTGTTGCTTTGTCACGCCCCGCCCCTTAGCGTCTTGCCCCTTGGCGTCTTGCCCCTTGGCGTCTTGCCCCTTGGCGTCACTTTAGGTTTTGGCAACAAAACCCCTTAGTTAGGTTTAGGAAAAAAACAACATTGTTGGGCTTAAAACTACTTTTGTGAAGTGAAAATGAAACTGAACGTTGTGAACACGGGACACGAATGAACAGCTGAACGTAACGTGAAAGTGAAACTTAAAGCACGGGAAATGAACAGCGGTCTCCTGGATGAAAGCCTTGTGTTTGTTGGACCCATCTACCTCCCCCCCCGCCCACCCTGTCTGTGTCTTTTCGCTCTTTTTAAACTACGTCACCACACTCCTGGCGCTTTTTCTGAGCGTTTACTGGGTTTACATTGGAGTTAATGGAAAGCCCGGTGCATCTCATACAGGCGCTAAAGGGTGCCTTGTGCGACGGCATCGAACGCCGACTGCCGTGACAAAGCGCCAGTATTTGACGCACTGGGAATGAGAACAGGCTGGTAATAACTGTGGTGATTCCTTAACCCTTTCATCTAATCCCATCATATAGCAAGAAATGAATACCATTCCCTTGTTTAGTGCTAATTAGCAAATATTAGCATGCTAAACTAAGATGGTGAACATGGTAAACATATGCATACATACATAGATAGATATACAGTACCTGCTAGCATTTAGCTTAAAGCACCACTGCCTAAGTACAACCTCGCTAGCATATCTGTAGACTCTTCGTCTTGTTACTGTACAGCTCAACAATTTCTTCCAATTTATCATTTCCCCCCCTTTATATCCTCACCTCTCTCCTCTCCTCTCCTCTCCTCTCCTCTGTAACAGCTGTGGTTGCCTGCAGCGTTTAGCTAACGCATCTCTGGCCTGTCATCCAGAGGTACATTAGCGCACTCATCAAGCCGAACACAGTACATACAACACGCATGCTAAGCCTACACACAGTACATACTCACACTATTATGCTCATAGTGTCACTCCTCACTGTGCACCTTTTGTGTGGCTCAGGTATATGGAAATCCTGATATCAGAGCTCCCTTAAAAAAAAAGGGAGTGCCTGTTTGTGAAGGGAAAACGGATGTGAGGAGTGCATGTGTGTGTGCGTACATATATGCATGTGTTTGTGTGTGATGCAGAAGAAAGTGGTTGGCTTTGGTAGGCTCACTGATACAATTGATAGTGACAGATATATGGCTAATTAGTCCAGCCTTGGCTCGGCTGTCCTCACCTCTCACCAGCCTGCTGTGAAATTGGATTAATTTACCTCGCCTTAATACACTGTATCAGCCGTGGAATTCAACCAATAGCAAGTTTCTTTAATGAGCACAGATTTGTTGCTAATTTGGAAAGAAGCTTTTTTAAAATTTTGTTTAATCTACAATGTGTGTTCACATATTTTAATGTTGTTGAAAACTGTACCGCAGCATGCCTCCTCTCTTTCTCACACACACACACACGCCTGCACAGTATGGTGAGCATGTTGACTTCTTGCTAGTAGTCCAATTAGGTTGGATCTTCTTTACGGCGTCCTAAGGTTCTTACAAAGACAATCTGTTTCTAAGGAACTCCTTAGGAGCAGGTCAGTCCTTAAAACAAGCAGCAGACAACCTCTCCTAAGCTTTTTTTTCTGACTCCATCTGTTTCCATCTTATGCTGCTGGTTTACTAAGTCCATCCAGAAGCTCTTCCGTTGAAAATCATCTCAACCGTCCATGCTTTGCCCCTAAATCCCCAGTTGATACTCATAATCTCTGCTGTCCATATTCTGAACCCTGTTCAAGCACATGGTCACAACATTATTGATATAAGTGGCTTCCCATCCTATTTTTGTCATCTGCTAATACCAGGCTACACCAACTGACAGCCCTGGTCATTCCAGCTATAGGGTAGTATTAACAGCCCTACTGAGCTACCACGTCTCCAAAACCTGCAGCTTCCAGTATATGTGAATGTAACTAATCTGGCATAAAGAAACAGAGATAATCTGCTTTAAATTCAAGGAATGGTTAAAATGATATCAGTAGTGTCAAAATTAGTGTGCATGTTCTTTTGTGCTCACTCATTATTAATTACAGTTTCCCACACATTCTTATTTTCTTCTGCGTCTCTCTTTTATCTCTGTCTGTTTTAACATGACTACTCTTTGCCAACAGCACCCCTGCGAAGTACAAAAACGTCCGTCTGTGTGAGCCTCTGCGTGGGACTTTCTTGTGATGCTGAGAGGAAACCACTGAGTGAGCGAGGGAATGAGGGAGAGAGAGAGTGAAGTGTGAGTATCTGTCTGTTTGGCCCTCTGAAATACTGTAAATGAACCTCAATTCAAACATGATGCACTTTTTAATACAGAAGACAGGTATCATCTTTCTGCTGTATGAAGTTTGAGTTTAAAGCTAAACCTGCGACAAACCGTTACTGTGTCTACAAACGGTTGTGTCTGTAACAGTCGTGTCAAAGTGATTAGCCGTCACTGACTTTCATTTTAATTTCAATTTAAAGGTGCTATTGATAACATTGATAACATTCAGCCACTAGATGTTGCATTCTCCCTCCACCGTTCCATTGCATTTACTTCACAACAAGTCGTTGACAGGAACTTACCGTCAATATCAGCCATTTATCTGTTTTTTTCCACACTAACTGACGACACAGAAATACCGTTTGATACCAATGTCACTTTACTGTTGGCTCACAAGCCTTGTTAGAAGTGGGAACCAAACGTCAGATATCTTCCACAGAGATAAACAAAACATTCATTTTGGACCCGCCAACATTTTTTAAATGATTCATTCAGAATCCTAATCTTTCAGGAAAAGCCATACTTTTATTCGGCACCCTTCTAAAGACTTTGTGGATATACAGTATATCTATATTTTTTAATATTCGTCTACATAAAAATGTTATCAATAAGACCTTTAACTACAATATTTAATGTCCATCTAAACAGGTTTGTAATCCTTATTTATGAAGTGTTAAAGAGGAAGTTAACACCCCGTTTGAGGTTGAACACCCCCTGCATTGTGAATCCAGCCCCCCTGCGATACCCCATGGTCGCTGACACCTCTACCTCCACTGTTTCTCTATAGTATTTCTCCCCTTGTATAAACGGACGCATTTCACCTGTTTTTAGACGTTTTACAGCTTAGATATAATATCTGACCGCAGGGCTGTAGTACTCGAGTCCGGTCTCAAGTGCAGACTTTTTAGAAGTGTTGCACTTGTCTTGGTCTCTTGCCTTGCTGGACTCTGAATTGTCTTGGTCTCAGGCTCGGCTATTGACCAGCTGGTCAAGTTGATCCTGGCTTCTGATCCTGGATCAGTTGTACACAAAGTTGCCTGATGTTAAATTATAGATCAATTAGGGATGCTCATTTTGAAAATGTTCTTAACCGATAACCGACCCTCGTTAACCGATTATTAACCGTTAACTGACAAGATTTGTGCCTCACGCCAGCTGCAGTGTATGAGCACAACAGACAACTGAGAACCCAGTTCACCTATTCGGGAGCGTTAACTTAGCAGCTACGATGCTGCGTGTAGTGTCATGGACATGCAGCCACTTTCCCAGTAAAAGTCTCTAGCGCACATTTAGTTTAGTTTAGCAGGTTGTCAGCTGTGTGTCTGCCCGGCGTAACGACACTCTGTCTGCCTGGATTAACGATAGCGATTTCCCGATAAACAGTGTGTGTATTTGTGCTACGTTAGCAGCTCTAGCATTGCCGGAGGCTTCTTGCTCGCCGCCGCCACCGCCTACAGTCTGTCAGCGCAACGTAACTTTAACGAGTGCCCGTGTGTGTGTTGGTGGTGAGTGTGGGGTTGTTGGTGGCATTATAGCTGTGAACGTAGGTGTAGCAGAGTGTGTACAGTTTATTTGTCGGTGAATAAATGCTACGAAACTACTGCTCCTCTGCTCTGCTCAAGTGAGCCGGAGAGACCGGCCTCCGCCTCTTAAGGTGGGCTGTTAAGGTGGGCCAGCTTTTCTCCTTAAAGTGACGAGCCGCTCAGCTTTTTAATTAATTATAAATATTTGTTTTAACCGTTTTAACCGATAGCGTTAATCGGTTAAAATGCTTAATGTCGGTTAACGGTTAAACGGTTAATTATGAACATCCCTAAGATCAATAGAATGTTTCTGTCCATCCTAACTCCTTAATCACTATATTAGCATTGGAAAGATTCCATTTGCTCTGGACTCGATCTTGACTTGGTCTCGACTGCCTTTGGACCTGGTCTTGGACTTGACTGAGACTCGATTAAGTTGGTCTTGACTACAGCCCTATCTGACCGTCCCCTAGAATTCATTGAACCGTAGGAAAATCCAAAGATATCTGTTTACAATGATGAAAATGACTAAAAACGAATTAACGATTAACAAAAATAGTCACTGATTAATTTTCTGTTGATCGCTTCAGCTTTAATTAACGTTATTTCTCACTACGAGATGTGGGTAAACCTTGTTTATAATTCTCGTAAAGCTATACATCAAATTGCTAACTTAGAAGTTGTGACGATCGCAAGCGGTTTGACTCGTTTGCCAACATTGAACAAAGTTTGCAGCCATTAAAGGGCTTATTTACATTATTTACACACTAAATACTCCATGTTTCCTTTCCACTGTCACTTGTTGCAAACGATTAGTGATTCTGTTAATGTAACATTTCCTAAAGAACCAACAACATCTGTGTCCGTCTGATAGCTTCTTTGCTTCTGGGTGCGGTGACTTCAGACAAGGAAAAAAAGTTACTCATTGGTGCTCGTGGAATTACAGCAGTAAACACACTGCTGTAGGCTATGCTGGATTCACTAGATTACAGAGACGTCCACTCAGTGTGCAGACACTGACGGACACACGCACACACACACACACACACACACACACACACACACACACACTGACCCAGAGAGAATGCTGAGTATGTGCAAATTTTTTTTTGGTCCCCAGCCATCTGTCAAAGGTTTTTGGGGGAATGGTGATGATGATGGGGTCTCCTGACACAGATGACAGCAGTTCAGGACAGTTCAGTTTAACATGTCACAGGAGGCTGACACACAAATGTGCACACACACACGGCGGAGAGGCATTTATGCATGGACAGACATATTGGATACACACACAGACACAAAAAGGAGCAACACACTGAGCTGCAGTGTCAAGTTTTACTCGCAGAGCTGTAATGCAACGAGGTTGTCACTGTCTATTTGTTCAACATGTTCTCATCCCACTTGTCACATACTGCCACTTTGTCACGCCCCCATGGCGTCACTTTAGGTTTAGGCAACAAAACCACCTAGTTAGGTTAAAAAAATTACATGGTTTGGCTTAAAATGCTATCGGGTTGGCTATAGCCCAGTGGGTATGTCGAAGTCCTTGAGCGAGACACTGAACCCCAAGTTGCTCCTCAGGCGCTTTACAGCAGCTCACTGCTCCTAAATACTTAGAATGGGTTAAATTCAGAGGTTAACTTTCATGTATGTATATGATGAATCAAATAAAGTTTAAGTTAACTTTAAAACTGCGCTTGTGAAGTGAAAATGAACCTGAACGTTGTGAACACGAGACACAAACGAACAGTTGAATGTAATGTGCAAATGAAACAGCGGTCTCCTGGATGAAAGCCTCATCTTTGTTGGACACATCCACCTCCCCTCCGGCCAGCCCTGTGTGTGTTTTTACGCTCTTTAAACTACGTCACCACACTTTCTGCGCTTTTTCTGAGCATTTACTGTTGCCGCAGATGGGTTTCCATTGTAGTTCATGGAAAGCGCGATGTTAAAGGCTGCCTTGTGCAGCGGTTTCACTCGCCAACGGCAGTCAGTATTTGACACCCTGGGCTAATTTGTTGTGTCTGTCGTATCCACGGGTCAAGATTATGTGATTCAGGCCAATACTTATAATAATCATGTAATGAAGTGTTATGTTTTCAGTTCCCTTGAAAGTCTCTGTATGGTATATCAGGTACACACTCATACTGTTTGAAATTGCAACATGTATCCACGTCACCAAAGTAAAGGTTAAAGAAATAGTTTGACATTTTGGGAAATGCGCTTATTCGCTTTCTTGAATCGGAAGAGAAGATCAATACCACTCTCCTATCTGCCTGTGAACTGTGGACAATTAGCTTGGCTTAGCTTAAACACTGTAAATGGGGAAACAGCTCACGTGGCTCTGTCCGTTACACACTACAAAAGACAAAAATCACCTGTTGGGCAGATGGCGAAAGTCTCAGTGGCAGATTTCTAAAAAACTAATAAAACCAAAACTATCTGCTGTGTTCTGCTGACAGTAAATGAGAATTCACATTTTATTATTTGGGTGAACTGACCCTTTAACCTTTTCTAAACAAAAGAACATGATCCTGTTAGTGTTGTAGTTATAATTTGTTGAAGCAAATTCATGTGCCGAAATCACAAAACCTCTAAACATGGTTTAACTAAAACTGTTTAAACGAATGTGGGAGGATGGGCAATGTCTGCATGTCTACCCTGATGTGAAATGAAGATTAGGACTTAATAGCATCCAATCTGAACAGAAACAAGGTTACAGACAACTCTGTATGCAAGATATGCAAATATGTAACATACGATATGCAAGTTTACTTCAAAATCAGAGTGGCTGCATGTTTGCGGAAACATTTAGAAAGTATAAACTTTAAGTTGACTTGTAGTTCCTATCCTATGTACGCACAGCTCCTCATGTAGATGAAAGCATGTAGTAGTCACTCATATAAAATATACCTGATAAAAACAAAAAAATATTCCAATGCCGCCCTTAGAAGTCCAAAACAGTCGAAAAACTGTGCGTAGTAAAATCCACAATCTGTCTTAAAGGGACATGGACGTGTTTGAATAAAATTATAACTATTATTACTCAATAGTAGACCTGTATAAAGCATTATTCATATATGAAGAATAGATAGTAATTGTGATGAAATATCAACATATGAATAATAATAATTCATCTGTAAAACCAACACATTCTCACTCCCAACTCATCAAATACCACCGCTTGGTCAGTGCTCCTCGTCATCGGAGACTGACACACGGGGTACCCCTTGTTGTCAGGGATCACTATACAGGCATTACATGCATAATGTCCTTTCAAAATAAACTTCTATTTTCACAAGAAATTAGGTTTAGGCAACACAACCACTTAGTTAGGGTTAGGAAACGGTCGTGGTGTACCTTAACTTCACTGACTAACGACTCATTTGACTCACGGGACTAACGATACTGATGAGTCACGTGACTAAAGACTGATGTTACAAAATAAGTCAACAATACTTTTAGTTTCACACGGGATACGAACAGTTGTCTCCTGGTTGAAAGCCTTGTGTTTGTTTGACCCATCCACCTCCCATCCTGAACGCTATTAATACTACTTCACTTGATCAGACCGTCGAATAATGCCACGGGTGGGTTTATATTGGAGTTAGTTGAAAGCCCGGTTCGTCACATACTGTTCCGATGCCGAGGGGCACTTACCAAACGGTGGTATTTGACGAGTTGGGAGTGAGAACGAGTTGGTAAAACATGAATACGTAAACATGTTTTTTGTTACTACCTATGTTTACATCTGTATTTTACCACACACTTAACAGCTGTCTTTTATAGAGCCAATATTCTCTCCTTGATGATACGAGCCAAAGACCCAGTTTGGGTTCTTGGAGTTTTGTTTATTTGTTGGCATAGCTGCTCAGCTATAGCAGAACTACAACAACATGAAAAAGCCAGAGGCCAGTTTGCACAGACGAGGAATCGTCTCCAGAAAGAGAGCATGCCAGCCATCCAGCCGGCCGAGTGCTGTGATGTACAGACCAAGAGGTTCTGCATGCATGTTTTATTGCAGGCTGCAACAGCAACAGAGACAGGGGCACTTAAAGCGGAATTTCAAATGATAACATGAGAGACGGAAAGAAGAGGCTCGCAGAGTTCAGCGGGTTGCGTGCGTGTGATGCCTGTGTGTGTATTCTCATGTATTCTCATGTGCAAGTGTGTTTGTGTGAGGTGGTATGTTAGTGTTGACCTGCTGGGGTGGGAAGGCTGATCTGAAAGCATGCCAACGCTGTGTGTGTGTGTGTGCGTGTGTGTGTTACTGTATATGAGGCAGTGGAATCACTTTAGCCAAAATTAGCGTTGAGGTAATTGGGCCATGAGAAGAGAAAATGTGTCGTGAAGATTTTTACTCACCATGACACAAGAGACTCTGAGGAGCTGAATAAAATAAACTGTGTGTACTGTAAGTCAAGCAGAGCTGCAGCTGGGTGCTTTGCTGTCTTGTGCACATAATAATAACAAAGTGTATTACAGAGTAAGTTTACACCCATGCGCACGCAATGCCATCACATCTGTCTCTCTCCTGACCTCCCCACATGTCTTGCCCACATGTTTCTGCAGTAACATAAGTGGACATATGCTGACCATATGTTTTGAATTAGTTGTGTGGACTTTCTTTCTGACTCACACACAAATATAAACACAACAAAAAGAGACACAATACAGGAGAAAGGAAGCCAGAGATTGAAGGAGAGATTGCATCAACTATATTCTTCTTGATCCAAATGTAATAATTTAAAAAATTGATGTATGATTTAAGTCCTCCCTTCCCTGAGCCTCTCCACTTCTGCCTTCACCCTCTTTACTGACCTCCACACTGATGATGGAAATGTTTTTGTCTCAAAATTTCCCTTGTATACAAAATTATCAAAACTAATGCGCTGTGCAATTATTTAAACATTAAATGAGGACGTTCATTCTCTCTGGAGGATGAGCCGTTTTCACTTGGATACTTCCATGAATACCTAAAACATTAAATGAAGTGGCCTGTTCATTTCAGTTCAAGCTGCTCACCCAGCACACACACAGATCAGTGTCTTCTAGTGGCACTGATTGGCTGACTGCCCGCATGAATGAATGGTCTCTCTTATATATATATTTGGACTAATGGTTCTAATTGTGAAGGCTTCAAGAGTATGTTTTGAATGTGCACATCACATGACCCTGCAGTTTAGATGGTGGCCACTATATCAAAATAGTTCCTAAGGGCTTGTATCTTCAGAATCAAAGGTCCACTTGGCAAACAGTAAACTGTCTTTGCTGTCTGTGGTAGGGATGTATTAAGAGAGCTGGATACGGCACCGCCGTGTTATTATGAATCCCACTGCTTTTCTTGGCAATGCGTAGCATTCAAGTGTGAGGATTAGCCAGGCCTCCATGCTCGTGCCAGGTACCGGTAACCCGATTTGTTCAGGTCCTATGCCCTGACCATTGACTATATAAGAAGTGGACATAGTCACCGTGACGTCACTCATTGGTTTGTGGACTGCCGTTTTGAAGCCTCGAGTCCAGCATTTTGGCTGTCGCCATCTTGTTTTTTTTGGCCATCCCCATCTTGGTTCTTTGCAAAAGAAGTGACACGAGAGGGTGGAGCAAAGTACAATCGAACACTGAATAAGACATTTTTAGGAGATCAAAATTAACTTTCTGGAACTGAAAACACACTGCGAAAGGGATAAAGTTCTAAGAACTCCCAGACCGGACAACGCTGTGGTAGTGACCTGTCAATCATAAGGTAGCCACGCTCCAAAGCATACTCTGCTAAATGTTCTTTTTGACTCTAAATGGGACCACAATTTACTAAATGAACATCATGCTGTATTGAAGAAGACTTGAAACTAGTGATTGAGAGCATAAACTCATGTTTACAATGTTTACTGAGGTAATAAATCAAGTGAGAAGGAGTGTCATTTTCTCATAGACTTCTATACAATCTGGCTGCTTTTTGCAACCAGAGGAGTCGCCCCCTGCTGGTTTGGAAAGAATGGAAGTTTAAAGGCCCTGACACACCAGGCCGACGGTCAGCCGTCAGACAGTTTGGGGCCGTCGGTGAGCGTCTGTCGGCCTAGTTTTTGTGGTGTCGCTCTAGTCTGCCCGTGTCGGAGGCTTTTCGGCCAATTCGACAGCAGAGCTCGTCGTTGAAAGAAGTTGCTCTGATTGGCTGTTCAGCTCAGGCAAATCGGTGCACAAGAAGAGAAATGGAAGTGAGGAAAGCAAGCCAGCGAGTAAAGTCAAGGGGAAAAACACAAGCCTCTTCTCATTTTTCATCTTAAACTCATCTGATCATTCCAATATACAGATATTTTCACAACAACATGGCCGTCTGGGATGAAGCTAAGTGGTGAGTGAGAGTGGTGTGAAAATGGTCGGCAAATGCCACTTTGTTTCATGTACGTATCATAACAACGGCTTATCCGCTGTCCTCGGTTTTCCGGTTTCCCTTTTTGAATGATGAATACAGACTACCGCCGCCTACGGGTGTGGAGTTTATTCCTCTCATGCAGGCGCAGAACGTACGTACGTACTAATTGGCTGTCGGCTGTAGTCTTTGCAGTGTGTTCAGATGCGACTTGTCGGCCAAGACAAAGGCGACGGTAGGTAACGCAACCGTCGGCCTTCATCGCCGCTAGTTCTTTGATGTCGGCTTGGTGTGTCTGGGCCTCAAGGTGTTTTCACACTGGCTTCACTTTTCAGACCCCAGAGTTGCCCATTGTTTGTAATCTGTAGTTTCTTTAGTGCCACCATACTTTGGTTTCTGTCCAAATTCCTGCAAAACTAATGACATTCTTATCAGCCTCAGCTGTACTTTGTGTTTAGCACTTGTTAGTGAAATGTTGTGAATATGGTAATTATTACCTGCTAAATAGCAGCATGGTAGCATGTTGATATTAGTATTTAGCTCAAAGCACCACAGCCTCACAGAGCTGCCAGCATGCCTGTCGACTGTGTTGTTTGAATATGTGAAGTGGCTTTAGTGTTTAAACTATAAGTAGTGTTGTTTTTTATATTCTTCAGTATTCTGACATATTTTTTGATATTTTTTGTACCATTTTCAGAATTATATTTGTCCTCTCCTTTCACATCATAAGGCCTAAACTACCAAGGGCTTCCTTTATCTTTCTCTCTCCTCTCCTCTCCTCTCCTCTCCTCCTCTCCTCTCCTCTCCTCCTCTCCTCCTCTCCTCCTCTCCTCTCCTCTCTTCTCCTCTCCTCTCCTTTCC
>CAKAKR010034783.1:1888-14371 GCA_916700685.1 Adelosebastes latens | reverse complement strand
GTGTAACAAACATGAATGTTACTGTGCTCCTGCGGTGTAACAAACATGAATGTTACTGTGCTCCTGCGGTGTAACAAACATTAATGTAACTGATCTCCTGCGGTGTAACAAACATTAATGTTGCTGTGCTCCTGCGGTGTAACAAACATTAATGTTACTGTGCTCCCAGCAGACCTCCTGTACTCACATCGTGGTTTCCCGTCCTCGCAGGACATCTGAGCATTGAGCTTCCTGTCTGACCTGCAGCCCATGGAGCTGATCTGCTTCAGGCAGCAGTGATGGAAGAAGCAACACCTGATGAAGAACGATCAACATCGATTAGGTACCTTCTTAACTTCATCTGACAAATCAGCTTAGTATTGAAGCTACCCAGGGGAGTTTTTGTCCACTGGTGGTGTTTTTATGAGCCTGTCCTCGTGTTGTTTCTTGTGTTCTACTTGCACTTGCAGGAGGACATACAGCGAGCGTACTCGTCTGTGACACAATACACATCCACGCCAACTGTGGTGGTCAATGAAACTGGCAGCTACCTCAAAGATTGGCTGATATAATACATTTATATAAAACATTTGACTGTCTTTCTGTCAGTGAAAGAACATTTTTATAAATGTTTTATGAGAAAGGAAATGCATTCAACATGTTTGTCAGACCTCACGGATTATCACACGTGTTTTCCATATGAATTGTTGAAAATGTCTTCTTAGTTCATATCTGTACATCTTTTCATCACGTTCTTTTCTTGTTTTTGTTGTTGCCGACACAGACCATGCATCAGCTATAATAAGTGTCATCACTCCTCATCCTGCAGCCGCTGACCTGTCCAGCTGGTCCTGAGGGTGACCGCCGCCCTCCTGTCCGCAGTAGCAGCCGTACATCTCGTACTCGTGTGGGCATCGGCCCGTCAGGCAGTGGAGCATCTCACCCAGAGCCGGCATCTCCCGTCTGGCTCGCCCGTCGCTGCCGTACAGGGTGAAGGAGCGACTGCATTCTTTGGAGATTGCAGGAGGAAACGCAGGTTAGTACGTTTTTAAACTACTGAACACGTGCCAAAGAGATTTTTAGAGAGATTTAACGAATGTGAAAATCAGCTTAAAGTGAAACCTTTATTCCATTAGTGACATGCAGCAGAAAGAAATGGAGTTATACTGTTTTACCTTTGCTGTCTGGCTGAAGTTGTATGTCAGTCAACCCAACGGACTCCAGCAGGGACCAGGCGAAGAACGGCACCGTCCTCTTCTGAGCCACATCCCAGTCTGCCAACAGACAAACGGTACATTTAGGAAAACTAGTGCAGTGCCCGATTGTCTCCATCCAGGAAGTGCTGCTTGCAGCGTCGTTGGGGCGGTGGCTGTTTGGCATGCTGATTCGGAGCCCCTGTTCTTGCTCGTTGAGTCCACGGAAGTGAAGAAGAGTTCGGTTGTAGCGGTCGTCAGCAAAAGTGAACTACGGTCAATGCCTGTAGAGGCCCGCTGCAGACGACATGCTCGACCTTCTACAAGCATACAGATATTTAGTTTAGTTTATAGTTTAAAAACGATTTTCCTCTACGTTTTGGCCTCTCGCCCACTAGGGGTGCAAGAAAATATCAATACACATGAGTATCGCGATATTATGTTTTGCGATACTGTATCGATTCTCCAAAACGCTGTAATGATTTTTAACTAACCTCTTAAAAATCTGCCCGCCCGCCGGCTGACACGGCTGCTATTCTGTCTTTCGGAGGTTGTGGCGGGCTCAGCGGGCTAAAGCTAGAGTGAAGATACTGGTATCATATGAAACTAGAGAACGTGATGAATCCATCGGTCCATGAAGGAGGTTAAATAACACTCCAAACTTGCGCTAAAATTTGGCGAGGAAAAAATGTCATGGTCATTTTCAAAGGGGTCCCTTGACCTCTGACCTCCAGATCAGTGAATGTAAATGGGTTCTATGGGTACCCACGAGTCTCCCCTTTACAGACATGCCCACTTTAATATAATAATCACATGCAGTTTGGGGCAAGTCATAGTCAAGTCAGCACACTGACACACTGACAGCTGTTGTTGCCTGTTTGAGCATATTGTTTTATGCTAAATGCAGTACCTGTGAGGGTTTCTGGACAATATCTCTCATTGTTTTGTGTTGTTAATTGTTTTCCAATAATAAATATATACATATATTTGCATAAAGCAGCATATTTGTCCACTCCCATGTTGATATGTCGATTTAATACTTGACAAATCTCCCTTTAAGGAACATTTTGAACAGATTGAACAGCCCTACTTTATGTGGATAGATTCGTCTGCACCCACAGAATCGGAGACTTGCGGTTCAAAAGTTATTTGCCAAAACGTAAAGTTCGTTGTTATAGCGCCACCACCTGGCCAAATTGCACCACATTCGACACTGCACTCCCTTAGGTCCTGAGCAATAGACCCGCCAAGTGTGAAGTAGATATGGGTTCTTGAGATATGGGAAGGACAGACAGACAGAAAGAGATTTCTGGCTTTATAGTTAGATGTGAGAGTCGAGTTAATGTTGAGTTAAAGGAGATATGTGGTATTTTAACTGATGCATACAGCACAGCAGGACCTTAATACTGTACATCTGCAGGAACTAGATGCTTTAGCTGATGGTAAAGAGATGTGTCATACTGGAGGTGTGCTTGTCAAAGCCTCGTGGCCTCATGAGGCTACAGCTCCCACGGGTCAGCTCTGCTTTTTTACAAGTGATGCCGTTTCTGTTGGATCAGTCACCTCCGGCGCTCACAGGGAGGGTCTGCAGCCCAGCGTGAAGATGAGAGTCGGCACCCTGAGGTCTGAGGTCTGAGGACAGACTGTCGGGTGCTGAAACCTGAAGGGGCACTTTAGAAAAAGGTGGAGTGTCCCTTCAGTTTGAAGACGAGCTCCTGCCTCAAGTTAAAGGAGTAGAAATATCTCTTTGTTTTGTTCATGAGTGATGTTAAAGTGAAGCGTGAAATAGGTCCACTGTGTAATCACAAAGTGTTCCAGGGATCTCTTGTTGACTTTTTTGAACCCTGTTTGCACACTTAAAGGGACAGTTGGGATATTCCTTTTTGTTCCTGAGGTAAGAGACCATGCCGTGTCGGCTCATTGTCACCGATACCCGATCGTAGCATTTGCTTGTTTGCTGTCTTTCAGGAGTTAGATGGAGGGCTGATGCCAAATGTTTGTCTCCAGAGATATGTTTCCTGACCTGAACCCAAACCAAGAACTAACCCCAGCCGCTGGGAGCACGCAGCGAAACACAGCTGTGTCTGATGAAGGTCAGTAAATACCTCCAAACTGTTGGAGCTGACCTTGGAGAAGTTAGCGGAAGTACACGAGTGGGACTACGTCCGGTTTTCAAAATAAGATGTAAATAACAAAGGGAACTGTATATACAAAATACATCTATGGAAACGTTATCGTATCACGGTAACGTAGCGGTCGAGCTGCCAGCCGTCGCTCTCGTCTCCGTGGTCAAATGTAGCCGACGCTACGACTGTAGAGCACCCAGATACTGACATTTCTGTTCTCTGCATTCAAACGGCCCCGATGGAGCTGACCATGGATGGATAAAGAGAACGGAGCTGACGGGAGAGCTAGAGACCACCTTGGAGAAGTTAGAGGAAGTAGACACATGGGACTACGTCCGCTTTTCAAAATAAGGTGTTAACAAAGGGAACTGTATATAGAAAATACATCTATGGAAATAAGATTGATTGGATTATATTCACCAGAAGTATAAAACATTACATGTCCCTTATAAATTAAAAGGAAAATACCACTAATCTGTGAGGGAAATGTCTTTATTCTTTGATTTTGGGGTTGTTGGATAATAAATCATTTCTGACAATGACTGATATATTTGACTTCAGGACATCTCTGACTACATACATGCTGAAAATCAAACATTTTTACTGGATTCATTTAGAGATTTTCCACAGCTAAAGTCCCTAGAAGTGTATGATTCAACTTGTTCCCATGGTCTAGTGGTAAAAAAGTAAATCACAATAAATCATTATATCAAATCGCAATACATATCAAATCGCCACCCAACTATCGTGATAGTATCGAAGCGGGAGATGGGTGAATCGTCCCGACCCGAGAAGATACCCTGGATATGTTGAACTCTGTGTTGAAGGACATTTAAAACCTCCTCACTCATTGGCTATGAGGGAAAAACTAGTGCCAAACCACGTTGAACCTACAAAAACAAAACAAAAACGCCTCAAGCCAAGAAAGAAAACATCCAATCAGTTTGACTTTTCTAGCACTCGGTGTGTTTCTGCTTTAATTATCCAGTTTACTCTTATTGTTAATGTCCCATTATAGGCTGGTGTTTCTTCTGGCTGTCATTAGAGCTCATAGATTCCTTTAATTTAACTCCTATACCTCCTTTTTAAATATAATTAACTTTATTGAACCCGTGAGAGAAACCTGCTTAATTTATTCGTTTTTAATTTAGATTTCATTTAACCTGGCAAGTCAGTGAAGAGCGAAGAGGGCCAGATGGGGAGAGGCAGACGGCTCCTCGATGGGGAATTAGAAGAAAAGAAAAGAGAAGGTAGGAAAAGAACACAGCTTGTATATTTATATATTTTAAATACAAACTCTACCATCTGTGTCTTTCTCCTGCGAGCTGGCTGCCAGCTCTTCTTCCACACACGGGGCTTCTTCTGCTGTTTCCGACTTTTCCTGCCGCTCCTCCTCAGATTCAGAGTCAGCCGTCACCCTCGAGGTTACCGTCGTGGTTCGGGTGGAGGCGTTGGTCTCTGGTCTCGGCTCGACGGAGGTGACTCGGCTTCCTCGTGTTGTCCGAGAGACGCTTCTCATTGAAGTGGATGATGAGGTTGTGGGTTGTTGAGTTGCCTCTCCTGCAGCAGCATTGAAAATCAGTATTAATTATTAAATATCCAGGTTTTAGACATTATTCGCAGTAACAGTAGTGAATGGAAATACACGATACGCCTATCTCCCGCTTCGATACATCACGATACTCGATATTATGATTTATTGTGATTTTTGTTAACTTTTTTAACACTAGACCATGGGGGAGAAGTTGAATCATACACTTCTAGGGACTTTTACTTACCTAAATATCTCAATTAATCCATTAAAAATGTTTGATTTTCAGCATGTATGTAGTCAGAGATGTCCTGAGGTCAAATATATCAGTCATTGTCAGGAATTATTTATTATCCAGCAACCCAGAAATCAAAGAATAAAGACATTTCCCTCACAGATTAGTGGTATTTTCATTTTAATTAATAAGGGACATGTAATGTTTTATACTTCTGGTGAATATAATCCAATCAATCTGATTTCCATATATGTATTTTGTATATATACAGTTCCCTTTGTTAACACCTTATTTTTAAAAACGGATGTAGTTAGTACTTCCTCTAACTTCTCCAAGGTGGTCTCTAGCTCTCCCGTCAGCTCCGTTCTCTTTATCCATCCATGGTCAGCTCCATCGGGGCCGTTTGAATGCAGAGAACAGAAATGTCAGTATCTGGGTGCTCTACTGTTGTAACGTCGGCCCATTTGACCACGGAGACGAGAGCGATGGCCAGCGGCTCGACCGCAACGTTACCGCGATACGATAACGTTTCCTGCTGAGTTTTTCACACTTTTTTTTCCGATATTTTGCAGACATTTTTCTGCCTTTTTTTTTCACATATTTCAGTCTTTTTTCAGACTTTTTTTGGGGAAATATTTCAGACATTTTTCAGACTTTTATTCAGACATATATCGGCCTTTTTTCAGACGTATTTCGGTGAACATATTCAGATATTTTCTGGAATTTTTTTCAGTCATATTTCAGATTTTTTTTCAGATTTTTTTCAGCTTTTGTTTGGACTTATTTTCGGACATATTTTGGCCTTTTTTAGAAGTTAGCATGCAGCTTTAGCTCTGCTCTGTCTAGCTCTGCTTTTCCTGTCAATGTGTGAAACCCAAAGTGTTTCCATCCTTTACTGGATGTGTAGTGTTTACCACGCTGGATTTAACATGTGAGGGTGCAGGTCGTATCCACGCGGAACCTCCGACGATTTGTACTACTCGTCTCGTCTCTCTGCGGTTTGTTTTGGTGAGCGGATATGACGTCACGTAACTCAGACTACAACAATAAAAACGGTAACTTCCTTTTACCTCTGCATAGACTCAGATGAAGCAAATATATCGATTCTTGCTTTAAAAAATCTATTTCAAAATCTTAAAAAAATAATAATAATTGCGATACAAAGGTGAATACATTTTTTTTCCCACCCCTAATTATTACCAGATGATCTGAGCCACAAGTTAAATCCCATTCACCTCCATTGTATCGTCGTGGATGCAGAAATATCAGAGACAAATATCTCAATACCTGAACAAATAAAACCCAAACTATCTGCACGGGTAGCTGCAACTAGAGCGAGGGAGCATTAATGTTATACGACCGGATGGACGAACTCGCAGATTAAAGTGATTCTGACACTTTCTGCAACAGATGCAAATTTCCAAGATGGTGCAAACATTTAATTAATTCCACTCACCCAATGTGTTAATGATATGCTAATGCCTGGAGCTGCCTCACCTTGGCTCGGGGGACTGAGAGGAACAGCAGCAGGTGTGTGCGGTCTCAAGTCTTCCTCCCATGAATCAGGAGTTGTGGGTGAGACGGCGGCGGTTCTCCCTGGGTCGCTCTCTGGTGGCGAGCTTCTTGTCGAAGATCTTTCTGTCACCCTGGTAATCGTTTCTGGGCCCGTGGTAGTGGCTGTTATCACACACAGATTACAGAGCGAGGGGAGCAATCCTCCTTAATCCTTCATTTCTTTAAACCGTAATCTTTCCCCTTATATTCAATTATTACACGTTGAAGTTTTAACAGCATTTTAGTGACGTTATCTAAATTTACTGCCAGTTTAAATATATTCACTCACTGTTGAGCAAATACTAATGTTAGCTGAAACAGGCGGCTCAAAAACGTTTTTTCGGCATTTTATACTACGACTTTTTTTTCGGCATACTATACCGTTGTTTTTTTGAATATACTATACCATTACTTTTTTTCAGAGATACTATACTATGACGTTTTTTTTTCGACATATTATAATAAGACCTTTTTTTTTACATACTATACTATGATGTTTTTTTTTTGACATACTATACTATGACATTTTTTTATTCGAGATATTATACTATGGCAGGGTTTTTTTTCGACACAGTATACTATGACGTTTTTTTTTTACATACTATACCATGCCGATTTTTTTTTCCGACATACTATACTACGACGTTTTTTTCCGACAATGTATAGTATGTCATAGGATATATGAGTTAATAGAGGAGAAGTGAGAAAGGGGTAGGGAAATATAAGTTTTTCTTCTACCTACTCCTTTTCGGACACCATTACTCTTGTTTTGTTTGTTATTATTTTGTATCTGTTTTTATTTATTATATGTTCGAAATAAAGTCTTTCATTCAAAGTCTTTCATTCATTCATTCATTCATTCATTCATTCATATGTCAAAAAAAAAACGTCATAGTATAGTATGTCGAAAAAAATTAAATCTCCACTGACCTGTTCGAGAGGCTGATGTTTTCTCTGCAAAGGGCGTCGAGCTTCCTCTCACCTCGTTGGACTCCTCTGTGGTTACAGTCCGTGATGTTGTTGTTGTTTTGGCGGTTGTGGTTGTTAACACAGTCGTGAGCATCTCTCTGACTGAGGAAGAACAACAACAATAAAAATGAGTTAGATTCTCAACCATTTTTAACACTATTGTTTTAAGCTTTAAGCTTAATAGTGTTTATACACAATGTAAAATCTCTAATGTCTCAGATGATAGTACAACACAAACAAATAGAGGCCAGTAAACAGGGTTAGGCAGGGGAGGAATAACCTGCACTAAGGTGCTTAAATTCATTATTATGTCATGTCATATTCACCAACCAGGACGTTTCTTTAGTTAAACTCACCATGTTCATCTGAGGTTTCCTGCTCCCCTTCATCACCATCATCACCATCACCATCATCATCATCATCATTATCCTCATCATCCTCTTCCTCTTCCTCGTCTTCCTCTTCTTCAGATGACTTTATTTTCTCAGACGGACTGATTTGTGGTTTTGCTGATGTCAGCGATGGAGTTGTGACGATGACTGAACCTGCAGAGACATCAGATTAAATTAATATCATGTCCATTGTCAAAGGGGTCCCTTGACCTCTGACCTCCAGATATGTGAATGTAAATGGGTTCTATGGGTACCCACCTTCAGCTGCTCCACCTTCACCCTCCTCAAACTCCTCTGAAATGACAAACAAAGATCACATTTAACACACACGGGTGGATTTCAATACTACTCTGCATACTTTCACTTCACCCTTTACTTGGGGACAGCTGTGATTTGAGATGAATGCTAACATTAGCAGGCTCAAAATGTCATATTATTTAAAGAAAAAAAAGTTGTTATATTACGAGAATAAAGTCATAACTTTACGAGAAAAAATGTCAGAATATTACGAGAATAAAGTCCCCTATGGGCTTCCATGCAATTGTGTTACTTCTTCTTTCAAACATTACACAGCCTCTCTTTAAAGTTAGTTTTTAAAACAGTTAAGAGCCTCAAAGATTAATCGATCACCAACTATTTTGATCATCGATTAATCGGTTTGAGTTATTGTTTTACCAGCTTCTTAAATGTGAATATTTTCTGGTTATGACGGTAAACTAAATATCTTAGAGACATTTGAGGACGTCATCTTGGGCTTTGGGAAACACTGACTGACATTTTTCACAATTTTCTGACATTTTATAGACCAAACATCTATTATTGATTAATCAATAAAATAATCAGATTAATGCACAATGAACATAATCATTAGTTGCAGCCCTAAAATACTTATTTTAATATTATTATCCTGAAAGTCCTGCAATACCAGAGTGACGGAAATTCAGTCAATCTTACTTCCTTCTTTTTTTCTGTTAATTCCAAACAAAGCAGATAAAATGCATCACTTCCTGATAACTTTTTTTTATGAATTAGACATCGGGTGAATCACTGCTCAGTTAAAGGAATCACGTCATTGAAATAAATAAATAAAAACATCACCAACTGCTCTTTTATATAAAAAACGAGGACTGTTACCGATCGAGATGAAGACAGACTGTATTATTTGCTCACCGCGGCTGACTGCTGGAGGATTGTGGGTCGTCTGATCCGTATTTATCTCTTCCCGCTCGAGTGCTTCCTCTGCTGCCACGGCCTCGTTCAAATCTGTAAAAAGCGGCGACAGGAAACGTCTGAGCCAAGTGAGTCACCGAGCAGCAGGAGTGCGAGCAGCGGGGAAATGATTATTTCTAGTGTTTTGGAAACTGCGGGACGGTCAGCTCGAGCCAAATGTAATTATGAGCAGCTTGGAAAGACACACGTTTGCCAGAAAAGTACTTGCAGGAGGATCGCAGGAAGTACGTACGGACGGAAACGAGAAAACTGTTTTACCTTTAGAGGTGAAACTCGTTGTTTCCTCCTCTTCCACCTCCTCGGCTTCAACTTCACCTTCCTCAAACTCCTCTGAAATGACAAAAATCACATTTAACACACACGGATGGATTTCAATACTACTCTGCATACTTTCACTTCACTCTCACTCGGGAGCAGCTGTGATTTGAGATGAATACTAACATTAGTATGCTCAAAAAGTCATACTATTTCAAGAAAAAAAAGTTGTTATATTACGAGAATAAAGTCATAACTTTACGAGAAAGAAGTCTGAATATTATGAGAATAAAGTCATAACTTTACGAGAAAGAAGTCTGAATATTATGAGAATAAAGTCATAACTTTACGAGAAAAAAAGTCGTAATATTACGAGAATAAAGTCATAACTTTAAGAGAAAAAAGTCTGAATATTACAAGAATAAAGTCGTAATATTACGAGAATAAAGTCATAACTTCACGAGAAAAAAAGTTGTAATATTACGACAATAAAGTCGTAATATTACAAGAATAAAGTCATAACTTTACGAGAAAAAAAGTCGTAATATTACAAGAATAAAGTCGTAATATTACGAGAATAAAGTCATAACTTTACGAGAAAAAAACTTAATATAATGAGAATAAAGTCATAACTTTACGAGGAAAAAGTTGTAATATTACGAGAATAAAGTCATAAATTAGTTAATGCAAATTTGCGTTAACTTAGACAGTCCTAGTTTAATAGTTTGAGAAATAATTCACTAAAAGTGAAAAATGTCAACCTCATGTTGGCGCTAGAGGAACCAAAGTCAGTAGGATTCATCCTACATGAATGCCTGAATACAAATACAAAAATCGACACGATCACCGATCATAATTTTGATGTAGATTAATACATTCTGATGTGGTAGAGTCGTATATCTCTTTCCCCAGAAGGATTAATAAACTGTAATCTTCACCAGACATGACACCTGCATCTGTTACAGCCCGGACCACGTATACAGGAGAGAGGTGACATGTAGAAGACCTTTCTATCTTTAAATCCTCCAGCTTTAGCCCTCCGTGTTACACCTGTGACCTGCGGGCCAATTAGAGAGCGTATACCTGCAGACGTCAGCGGGGGGGGCAGGCCTGGCGGTGGGGTGACGAGGTCGCCGTCCAACCACGCGGTGTCACTCTGGTTGTCCAGCCCGCTGATCATTAGCTGGTCCATCTCTGCTGGCCAGAACACAAGAACAGCTCAGAACCGGGTCAAACCCAAGACACACCGATCATCCAACTGTCTGAGGTTTAACTGTCTGGTTAGTCAGCGCAGGACTATTTAAAAAGGATGACTTAAACGTTATTACGACAGTCTGTTAGGGCCACATCAAGGAAAAAAAAATCGGAGATTTTGCAAATAAAGTCGTAACTTTACGAGAATTTTTTTTGCAATATTACGAGAATTAAGTCATAACTTAACGAGAAAAAAGTCGTAATATTACGAGAATAAAGTCATAACTTTACGAGAAAAAAAGTCATAATATTACGAGAATAAAGTCATAACTTAACGAGAAAAAAGTCGTAATATTACGAGAATAAAGTCATAACTTTACGAGAAAAAAAGTCATAATATTACGAGAATAAAGTCATAACTTAACGAGAAAAAAGTCGTAATATTACGAGAATAAAGTCATAACTTTATGAGAATAAAGTCATAATATTACGAGAATAAAGTCATAACTTAACGAGAAAAAAGTCGTAATATTACGAGAATAAAGTCATAACTTTATGAGAAAAAAGTCGTAATTTAACAAGAATAAAGTCATAACTTTACGAGAAAAAAAGTCATAATATTACGAGAATAAAGTCATAACTTTACGAGAATAAAGCCATAACTTTACAAGAAAAAAAGTCGTAATATTACAAGAATAAAGTCATAACTTTACGGGAAAAAAAGGCAATGTTACGAGAGTAAAGTCATAACTTTACAAGAATAAAGTCATAACTTTACCAGAAAAAAAGTTGTAATAGTACGAGAATAAAGTCATAACTTTACAAGAACAAAGTTGTAATTTTATGAGAACAAAGTCATAACTTTACGGGGAAAAAGTCGTAATATTACGAGAACAAAGTCATAACTTTCCAATAAAAAAGTCGTAATATTACGAGAATGAAGTCATAACTTTACGAGAAAAAAGTAATTTTCTCCTCCACTAAAGAGGCAATTTGCCCCAGGTTCTCTTCTCATAAATTTATGACTTTATTCTCAATGTGGCCCTAATCTACCGTCGTACGTTATAAATCAGCCTGTCATGGATTTTTAAACAACTTCTGATGGAGTCTAGTCTTCCAGACACAAATAAATCTATTAATCAATCTAATTTCTCTCTAGTGAAGATGTCTAACTATTGGATTTCACAAAGTGAACTCAACCACAAACTGTGTTTTTACCTGCTGACAGGAAGGAAGAGTTGGAGAGCTGTTGGATCACAGAGTCGTTTACAGCTGAGAGAACATCTGGAGAGAAGAAGGACAAGAAGAAGAAGGAGGAGGATGGGATGAGACCAGCAGACACAGGAGGGATTAAGTCTCTCTGTATATATTAATATTAAGGCTGTCAAAGTTAACGTGATAATAACACAAATTTGTTTTAACGCCACTAATTTCTTTAATGCATTAATGCAACTTGTGATTTTTAGGTTTCATACTGGCCATTTCCTTTTATTATAAATATATATATTTATTTTAGACAGAAAAAGGTTAAGAAACGTGAAGTAATTTGTAAATAATAGTAATAATCCACAATTAAAACCCCCGTACTATATTCATTCATGGAGCCGTGCAAGTCACTGCATGTTCTACAACACTGTCCTGTAAATATTTCAGAATAAAAGCCTCGTGTTAACAAATGAAGGAATTATTGTCAAATGAAAGCAGGAAGTCTTCACTTTTTTTCATGTCTCTGACATATTCTACAGGTATCTAGACATTTAAACTGTAGTGATGTTGCTGATATGATGTCAATATACAGTTAATAGATCACCTTCACTGTCTGTTG
>CAKAKR010034778.1:0-10001 GCA_916700685.1 Adelosebastes latens | reverse complement strand
TACATACAGTATTTGTGTGCCTGGCCTTGTCACAGTTTCCAGCTGTGGGTGGGTTCATATTGACAGCAGTGTGTTGAATGTCCCACACTGATAAGAGCAGGGGAGTGTGTTTTTGTGACAGATGTTTCAAACTGTGTCAGCTCTCCAACATAACATATAAGTGTCGGGGGAGGATAAGGTGAAAATGCTGATGAGGATATTATACATGAATCAGGACAATAGCAGAACTACTGATGTCACAAGTTCCCTAAATGTCCCAAAAAACACAGAACTTTAACCCAGGAGTCTGGTGTTCATGTCCCGTGTGAAACCACAGGTCAAAGTTGATTTATTTGTCACGTAACTTCTGTACTTAAGTTACGGCACTTCCGGTGTTATTTAATCCAAAACACAATATATTCCTAAACCTAACTAAGTAGTTTGTTGCCTAAGTCTAACCAAGTCGATCTATTTCTAAACCTAACTAAGTAGTTTTATTTTGAAAAATACGTTGCTAAAAGTTTTGCTGAGCGTCACGGAAAAAAGGTAAGTCTATGTGCGTGTTTGAGTGTCTATGTGTTTTGTTGGCTTGTCCATGGCCTTTATTGAACTGTACAACTATTTCTGTAGTTGCACAGAGAAAGGCAGTACTGTAGCCAACTCCATGCACACACCCACCGACACACCTGGGACAGACGCAACGTTTCACACAGGTGGCATGGACTCAAGAGTTTCCATTTAGTGATAAAGGTGTGCTGTTCTGTTTGCACATTTTGATATATCATGTTGTTTATTAGTTCTTGAGTACCTGGACAGGATAAAAACTCAGTGGGTAACAGCAAGACACTCATTCTCTCTTCAGGCTTTCAGGTAAGAACCCCGTCCTCCTTCACCACGACGCCCTTCATCATTCATAGTCACAGTGGCTGAGGTGACATTTAAAGCATCTGGCTTGTTACATTGGTATTTTGCATGCAGAGTAATATAACCTAGATATAATATATATTTATGATGATGTGCTTTTTAGAAAAAAAAAGTTTTTGTATCTTCTTTTCTTTCTATTGAATTATGTTTTTCTTCATCTCCCTCCTCATCTTCTTCATTCTTTATTCTATCTGGTTATTACAGATCTGTTGCAGCCATGTTGGTTTTCTCTTGGTCTCTCGCGACCCTGCTGCTTGTGTCCTCTTCCTGGGCTGAGGTAAAATATTCCAGGATTTTATTTATTTATTTATTTTAATTTGAATGAGAACCAATTCTCATTTACAATGACGACCTTGCCTTCTGGCAAGGCGATACAAGACACTAGAATATAGAACATAAATACAACTAGTGCAATAAAACATTATATATATACAGTATATGTCTCTTTTCATGTCATAATATCACTTTTATGGCACTTTTTACGTCATAATGTCACTTTCCATCCCCAAATCACCATCCCCTCACTTTTCAGCAAACCAAATGCCCCCAGCCACCTTTAATTACTTGTAATGAGTTATTATTAAAGGAGGGTAACGGAATGAGGGTGTGGAGAAACCATCTCATTTCACTGACATGACATAAAGGACGCCTCAAAGTGAAGAAGCCATGTTAATAGCAGCAGCTAATGTCAACTGGTTAAACTCAGCGGAGTTCTGACTCTACAGATGTTGCTCAGTGAGAGACACACAACACACATCTTTTCCTTTGGTCGCACTAGCCAACAGGAGCTATGCCTAGCTGGCTGTTAGTGAGCATGCTGGGTGGCTGGGAGCATTTGATTTGCTCAAAGGTGATGGGACGGTGATTTGGGGATGGGAAGTGACATAAAAGTGACATTATGACGTAAAAAGTAACATTATAACATAAAAAAGTGACATTATGACATTAGAAGTGACACAAAATAAAGTGTCATTGTGGAAAATGCCATTATGAAAAAAACAACTGTTTATTTTACATTTTATAACAATGATTTGGGTTTAAATAATACATACAATTATTATTTTTTTTACACGATATATCCATAGAATTATTTATTTATTTAACATATCAGGGATTCATAGAATTGTTTTTTATTTCATCAAACAATTCGTCAGCACCAAAAACATTCCATAAAGCTGGAGGTTTCACTACATCATAGCATGTAGAGTTGATTAGTATTCTGTGTTTGACTGAATGAGCTTCAATAACATTTTGCTCTTCTTTTCCATGTCACTGTGGGCGACTACAGGAAGGTAAGAACAAAGTTATATCTCCTCGTTATCCAGCTTTAAATAAAAACTCACCAGTAGAATTTGCAGTGAAAGTGATTCGGATCTCACTATAAGCTCTAATATTCAAAATGATGATTGCACAGTTCATACAGTGTCATATTGTGTTGTTCAGAGGTTGCTACCATTGAGGAGGTCACAGCCAAGGAGCTTTCTGTTGGTGAGCTGCTGGAGAGAGCCAACAGGGATCGCAGTAAGTAGAGCTTTTCTTATCCAACCTAACCTTAACCATGTTGTAGTGGCCATATTGTAGGATAAGTTAATAAAAAACTGAATGCAACATTTTGTGTTGCAAGCATGGGTTGCTACACCAAAAACACATTTTAATGTACGACTAAAATGTCACATACACAACAACAGTACAGTATTTAATATGACCATTGACCTGTAAAACTGAGTCTGAAAAACTAGCACCAACCATAATGCGAGAACAACAAATCATTCATTTCTAACCTGCTGTGTGAATCAAACTCACTCCCACACCTGTGTTGGTCGTGCAGCCCCTGACTTTGACGAGCCCGCCCTGATCGGAGGTGACATCGCTGTCAGGTCTGATGCCGACAGAAACGCTGACCCCTGCACCTCCAGAGGCTGCCTGTGGCAGAAGTATTCCGATGGGAAGGTCTACATCCCCTACTACATCACCAACGACTACTGTGAGCACTGATTCTTTTATTTAGATTTATTCTCATAGGGACAAGATACATTTTACTTTATAGTCACTTCCCTATGAGTATTCAGATTTTTGTACAACCACATGAGACTGCTTCTTTGTTATTAGGCCTATTTAAAGGGCCAGTATGTTTGATTTCAGGGGATCTATTAGCAGAAATGCAATATCATATTCCTAACTATGTTTTCAATAGTGTATAGAGTGCTACAGGAATGAATCCTAAAATCCCCAAATTAGTTAGCATTTTAGCACTTCCGGTTCCCTCGACTGGAAGTCAATGGGTTTTTAGTTAGATGCCTGAAATAAGCTCTGTGGTTAAGAAAGTTTTGTTACATACAATACAGTATTGTATGTAATACAATACATCAATAAATATCCCAGTCAGTTACTCTTTCTGTGATACACATCCATTTCCATTCACTTTTATATTCCCAAACCATCTTTAGTAATTAAAATACTTTTTTAAACAGTACTATTCTCATTTAGTGCAATTCAGAATCAGAAGTGGTGCACAATGCCCCTTTAAATATGCCACATTTGACACATTACGGTTCTGTAATAATTACAGGTCACAGAAATGTATTAAAGAAGAAAATGCTGTGTTACGGGAACAGAAACATACTTTGGAGTAACTAACAACCTACATTCAATTTACAACTTTCAGTCAATATTAATAAAGTGCATATGACTCAATAAACTCATCGGTAAACAATTACCCGAAACATTCACAGTGTGCAGGAGCCCTGAGAGACACCATACTACTGTCAGGCCACGTTAGACCCAAAATGGCGTCACAGCACGAACACTTCACCAGGACGGACTGAACTTATTTTGGTCTTTTAAGCATCAAAATCAAAACAAACACTGTGAACATTTAGCGAACCATCTCGTTAATAAAGCCTGACTTTATAACGTCAATAGTAATTGCTTATTTACAGTTTACCGACCTGTATGAAGCAGGTAGAACAGCAATGAGGACACAGTGCGTCTCGTGTACTTCCGGATTGTTGCTGAGGTGAACACGAACGTTCCACCTCACTACTTCTTCTCCAAAACCGTATAATCACTCCATAATGCAAATGAATGTACAACATAAATGCACAAAATGACCCGAATTGATAAGTCAAATTATTACTCTCAATTTTATCATTAAAGTGCGCCACATTAGCTTTTTACCTCTGGCGATTGCAATAGAAATGCTCCCAATCTCACATGTAGCACCTTTAATTATGGTAGGCCTACATTTACTGATAATACTTCTAAATATAAGTCCGAATTTAAGTCGACTCCACTATTGCACTTATTACACCGTTAAAGTGACACTCACACCTTAATGCTGCGACAGTCCAAAAATAATAATGTTCCTACTAAAAATGCAGAACCACAATGTAGCCTATTGTACAGCTCAATTACGCAACATAAATGAAAGTCAGGTTAAAGCTCCACTGCTACAGATGTTCTCAACCTGCCATATCTGTCCTGCCAGCCTCCCGTGAGAGATCCATCATCACTCGTGGACTCGAGTCTTTCTCTTCAGTTTCCTGCATCCGCTTCAGACCCTACCAGAATGGAGATCGTGAGTGGCTGAGCATCGAGTCCAGGAACGGGTAAGGGTCCAGCTGCAGGTTCACAACTCAACGGCAGGTGAAGTAGTGACTACTATCAATTAAAAAGCCGCTAAGAGGCTGAAGTAGGCTCTTCACTGTGCGACTCGTTCCAAAAAGTCCTGATGCGTTTAACTGTTTATTAGGTTAAAGGATTTACAAACAATAAGGCTAACTGGAATAACTAAACGTGAAGTGACGGTCAACAGAAAATATCCAAGCCTATATCTCATCGTCTTTGTCTAACTCTCGTGGTCCAAATGGACAGGTAAAAATAGGTGAAACCACACATCTGTCCCAACTACCGGAAGTGATGATAACCAAAAGAACGTGTCCAGTCTTGTGCCTCAGTCGTACATGGATAAAACCTCTATCTTGTTGCCTATTGAAGCTTTAAAGCATCTCAGTCCTCCCTTTAATTTAATGAAACACAAATTAATTTACGTAAAACTACAGGAAGTGTATGTTTTTAGACGACTATCTTTGCTAGACCTGTGACTTGTAGAAGAAGGAGAAAATGCAGAATATTCATGTTTGAATAGAAAAGATCTGAATGCACTACAAAGGAAAACACTGTTGCTCTACAAGGATCAGAGCATGTGGTGATATCTTGTATGATTTCTAAAAAACTGCTCTCTGATTATGTGTCGACAGCTGCTACTCCTATGTGGGCCGTGTGGGTGGAGGTCAGACGGTGTCTCTGAGCCGTCAGGGCTGCCTGTACCACAGCACCGTGCAGCACGAGCTGCTCCACGCCCTCGGCTTCAACCACGAACAGACTCGCTCCGACAGGGACAACCACATCAGGGTGCACTGGGAAAACATCATTGATGGTTAGACAGTTTCACTCTCTACATGACTTGTATTATGTTTAGTCTTTAAAGCAGCCTTAGAGGCAGTCACATAATTTGAGTTAAACCCAAATTAATCAAACATTTAAGAGAGGAGGGAGCTCAGAAGTTACTTAATCAAAGCGTGGGGAGTTAGGATTCAACTTTTTCTCATGGTCTAGTGGTAAAACAGTACAATACATATCGAATCGGCACCCAAGTGTCGTGATAGTATCGAATCTGGAGATAAGGTGTATCGTCCCAGCCTTATTTAAAACGGGGAATGTCTGTGATTTTACATGTATTTTCTCTCTTCTCTGCAGGCATGGCGTACAACTTCGACAAAATTGCCACTCTGAACCAGGGAACTCCTTATGACTACAACTCCGTCATGCAATATGAGAGGTATGGATAACTTCATGTTTGTGTCATTTCATTTATTTAAAACATTTTCATTTCACCTCCCTTGTAACTGCATACTTGCTAACAGTGATTGTGAAGATTTTCTGACTTTCCAGTGTTTCTTTGTAAGTGACTATTATCACAGAAGCAGCGTTTGAAAACAGTATCACATAAAATCATCAGAAGTTATCAGGGATTGTTTCCTTCAAACTCGAGCTCAACCCGCTTTGCATTATGGTGTCTGTGATTCTCCAGGTACGCCTTCTCCAAGAACAACCGTCCCACCATGGAGCCCATTCCCAACAGCAATGTCTCCTTCGGCCAGGCCACCCAGATGAGCCAGAATGACATCGATAGGCTGAACAGGCTGTACAAGTGCTGTAAGTATTCTGTGGCTTACCTGGATGGAAGACAAATGTAGAAAACCGTTGAAGACCACGGTAACACTTAATTTTATATGTTCGCAAATTTCATGGTAACTAGGTGATAATTAGCAAGTAACCTATTTGAAATATCTTTGGAATTTCTGCTAAATTACCCCAATATTCAGCTCAAAATTGATCAAAAATTACTATAATTATCCTTTCAAAAAGGTTCCTTTAATGACCCTTAATGCATTTCTCCTGCAGAAACTGCACGCGACCTTTGACCTGCCATCCTGATGACATCAGAGCATGACACCGATGGAGCAGATGAAGCTACCGATGGCAGTCTGGGTTGTCCTGTAACAATTAAACACGCAAACTTCACAAGCATTGAACGCTGATTGCTGTCTGACTGTTAAATGGCAAAGAACACATTCTGGAGATGTTAGTGAGACACTTCACTTCAAATACCATCTCATTTTATTCTCACATGAAAGAAAAAATCAATCATCAGTGTAAACAGTTTGATGGCTTTTGATTTGAAAATAAAGCAATTTCCCTTGTAGTATTACAATTCATTCCTATTTTTTTATTCTGAGTCAAAAAACATCATCTTAAAAGGAATAGTTTGACATTTTAGATTATATGCTTATTCATTATCTGGCAGAAAGTTAGATGAGAAGATCAAATATCTGTAAAATATGAAGCGAAAGGGAAACAGCTGTGCCTACCAGCACCACTAAAGCTCACTAAATAACATGTTGTGTCTTGTTTGTTTAATCAAAACCAATATGTAAAAACGTGAATTTAATAATTTAACAAAAGTAACTCTCCACCAGAAACCAAACAAGTGGATTTCCCAAAATGTCCAACTGTTCCTTTAAATAACTTATCATCTGAAGTCATGAGAAGTGACCACGTCCTTGCTGCCCTTCACCGGTTACCTGTGAGGTTTAGAGGATTTTACTGCTCATTTTTAAAGCCTTGAATGGTCAGACTCCCGCCTTTATCTGTGATCTGCCTAAAACCCTTATTGCTGATTTATTTAATCAAAAAATGATTTTTGCATAATTTTATGTATGTATAACTTTCTTGATAGTTAATTTATTTCCTTGAAGGTTAATCACAGCTCTTGATTTTATTCCCAGAGTTTATCTCAGTCTGTAAATCTCCGCCAACATCAGGGGGTTGGGAGTTTCTCCACCACTTTATCAGCCGTCAGGTTGAACTGGCAGGCCCTCAGCGCTTCTATCAGCTCCTCTGCTCGGGCCTCGGCTTTTCGACTCTTCCTCCACTCTTTCAGCATCTCCCTCGTCGTTTCCTCCAGTTCGGTGGGATGTCTCTTGGAGATGGAGTCCAGCTTGACTTCACTCAAACTCAGTTTGCGGCCCAGTTTACGCCAAGACCTTCCCAGGTTTTCGGCGATCACGTCTGTGGCAATGTCCAGTTTGCCTGACGAAGGAGGAGGAGGAGGAGACATTGATGATAATATTCTACCTACTTGTCTGGGGAGGGTGTCTGAATAGTTGCATTTTATGTTTTGCATAAAGATTTGTTTCCCAAATTATGACATCTAATTTTTAATGACATCAAAACTAAAACTGTTACATTTGCTCCCGGTCTCCCCTACCTCACACTACAGCCTCCAAAACTAGATTTAGGCTTCAGGACTGTTGTATAAGACTGCATGAGTTAGTTAATAAGTAGTATTGTTTTAGTATGTAGTCTAGTAGTAGAGGTAGTAGGCCTAATAGTTGTAGTACACTAGTAGTGGTAGAAGTAACTTCCTAAACACACAAAGCCCGTATTCAGAAATTGTGCGTTTGAAACAAGCCGTTAGGATTTCTGTCCATTTGTGATGTCACAAATATACAATATTTAGACCATTACACGGTTTTAAACGTAAACATTCTAAATGTGTCCCAGTTTATTTCCTGTTGCGGTGTATGCAAATAACATCAGCTGACAGGAAGTAAACATGGACCCAAACTGTTGTTTAGCAATGCAATTCCATTGAAATGCACTAAAACGGAGCGTTTCAGACAGAGCGTGAATACAGGTATATTCAGACAGACAGTATGAGAAAAATTAAGTTTTTTTTTTTTAACATTACAGCATGTAAACATGTTCTAGTAGAAACACAAAATACAAGTATGAACCTGAAAATGAGCACGATATGGGACCTTTAAAGGGACTGTTTGTAAGAATCAGAAATGGTTGTTAACAGCGACACCTGTGGCCGTTAAGTCAACGAAAGTCAGCGTCCTGTTGCTCGCACTTGCTCGCTCTAAATAGACATGAACGTGCATCGCTCAAAACAGTGAGGCGACACACGTCAGCTAAAAGCACAATATCACTCTATATTTCACCTGCTTGGCAGTAATGTTAGCTGACCAGACAAAGGTCTCTCCATGAATCAATGCTGATCCTAGTGTTGGCTTTTCCTTCTTCAGCCTACGGGGCTGAAGCAGGAAGAGGAACGTTATCGTCTCCGACCGCAGCCGGAGGGAGACACCGGCACCCGGTCGGAGACGATAACGTTTCTCGCTCTCACAAGACACGGAAAACCTCTGTTGGTCTGGAGGAGCTGCAGCATTTATTTCTGCACAAACGTCCACTGTACATTCACTAGATATTCTCAGAGTTAAACTAACTCTCCTGCAGTGTGTAGTATGCGCGCATGCACGTGTAGAGGTGGAGCGAGAACACGCGCGGTGTGTGAGTGAAGGCAAGCAGGCAGAGGAGCAGAGACTCCGGCCACACGCGAGCGCGCATGGGAAACCGACCCGGTAGATTTATACGTGTAAAAAGTTACAAACAGTCCCTTTAAATAAAAAAATATGAAATACACTGGAGGAGGGCTTTAATGACATCACAACTAAAACATGTTACATATGCCCCTGGTCTCCCCTACCTCACACTACAGCCTCCAAAACTAGATTTAGGCTTCAGGACTGTTGTATAAGACTGCATGAGTTAGTATGTAGTCTAGTAGTAGTGGTAGTAGGCCTAGTAGTAGTAGTACACTAGTAGTGGTAGAAGTAACTCCCTGTGTGCTTCCTACCTCTCTCCTCCTGCTCCGGTTGGTTGTTGTCAGTAGATCCAGACTGACTGTAACCGTTTAACTTGTCTGAGAGGTCCGGTCTGTTGATGTCTGAGAGGAGTCCGGTCAGAGTCTCGGTGTTGTCGGATCCCAGCTTGCGCCTCTCCGTGAGAACCTGGAACAGTTTAGTCCCGCTGGTGATGTTCTCCAGGGTTCTCTTACCGATCCCGAGGGCCTGACACAGATACTTCAGGTCCTCCAGCTGTTTGTCTGTCAGCTCGTTAGAGATCTCCAGCAGAACGCTGTTAAACTGTTTACAGCTCATGTTTACTAAACGAAACTAAACTAAACACCTAAACACCGAGACAACGAGACACCGACCAGTCTGAACTAGGAAACACTTCACTTTTACTTTCACTTCCGCGTCTCTGTTAGTTTGCAGTTTAACTTCTTCACAGGTTCCGGTGAGATTCCTCCAGTTAAAGTCTGAGTCTCTCTGAGTCTCTGAGTCTCAGTGTGCTGAGACTGTAAACTGGTCACGTCTTGTTCGGTTCATACCTGCGTTCAGTCACAGCTGGATGACGTATACACATATATATGCCAGCCAACCTTGAGTCATTAAAAATAGGGAGGGTTTCTTCTCATATTTGAGTTTCAGAGACTTTGTCTCCTTTTTTTTTTTTTTTTTAAATAATATTTTGTTAAGAAAAGTAGCCATTCATTAATTAATTAATCGATAAAATGTGACATAAATTGATTGATTTCTGTTTTAATTTGCTTTTTTATTTTTTATTTTTTGTATTAATTCCCTTATTTATTTACTCTTGTTGAATTTTCCCTTTTATTTATTTCA
>CAKAKR010034777.1:24865-38006 GCA_916700685.1 Adelosebastes latens | reverse complement strand
TTTTTCGACATCTTATATGAGTTTTTTCTGATTTTTTGGGGATTTACTATGCTATAAAAAGTCATAATATAGTATGTCAAAAAAAGCCATAAAAAATTCATGGTATAGTATATCGAAAAACAGTCATAAAAAAAAGTCATAGTAGAGTATGTCGAAAAAAGTCATAGTATAGTTCTTTGAAGAAAAGTCATAAAAAAGTCATAGTATAGTATGTCAAAAAAGTCATAAACATGTCATAGTATAGCTATCAAAAAAAGTCATAAAAATGTCAAAGTAGGCCAATAGATCCCCCTAAATTTTACACTGTCCCTTAGACTTAAGGATTCTTGCATATACCCTAAAACCAGTATTAAAGGGTGGATTTATTCCCAAAATTGACGTGGTCATGAGCTACATAGATGCAGAAATGATAAATTAAGCTTTAGGAAAACAAAAAGAGAAGTGAGGGGGTGAGAAAGGAGATATTTCTTTGAGATCATTTTGAGAGAGAAGAGGAAGAAGATGCAGTATGGGAGAGGCCCAGGGTGATGAGCCGTCTACGAGCAGCAATCCTCAGCCTGTGACAGAGGAAGCGAAGGTGTTCTGGCTTGAATGACAGGAAGTGATTCAACCTGCTGACGTACACCCACCTGACTGCTCAGTTTCATAGCAGCACAGAGCAAGAATAATGAAACGTAGCCAGAAAAGAAAGATGACATGGAAGGTGAAGAAGCACAGTTGGTTCTTATCAGAACTCCACTGCATTATGTTAAGAGAAAACACTGCAAAGCCTTTTTAACTTTGAGCCCAGAGAGTGAATTAAAAAAAAATCAAAAAAAAAAAATCAACCAAACAGAATAATTCATCATATTAGGGAGAATTGAGCAAAGCAGCATTGGATATTAACAAGGCCATCCACAGAGACAACCAGCCCAGCCGCAGGCTATCTGCCTACAACAAACTTCCAATTCCAACTGTAGACAGAGCTGAACCGACACTTTACAGTTAGAAATATGCAACCCACTGAGCATATAGAGAGTGTTTGAGTAAGGCATTAAAAATAATTTCAAATATGATCAAGGCCATGAAAAAAGACATTGTAGGCCATTTGAATATTAGAAAACGGGCTTGGTGTTTTATTACTTTCACTTCTCCCTGAATAATTCCGTGGTGAATCAGAGAGGGATTTATAGTAAGTCATGCCTGTTGATAGTCAATAAATAAATAAGTGTAAACATCTCTCAATTTCCTCATTATTTCTTTCTTTGCCTCAGTTTAACTTTGATTAATTTGTGAATGCCAGGATCAGACAACACAATATTTTTGTCTTTTGACGTGACTTGGTCGAGAGGCATTGCAGACTACATGTTGAATCCCGGCCAATTATAACTTCCTGTCTTTCACAACTTGTGCAGGTAAAAAGAAACAACATCACTGTTCCACGCGATAACAACAACAATATTCCTCTTTTGCTTCACCATTTCAACAAAATATTTCATAGAAGCCATCAAACTAGCCAAAAGAAAGCAAAACAAATCTGTAACACAAGATATTTTGTTGGGATGTCGGGAAGCATCCCACAACCTGCCTCGTTTGTCTTCGGCTTTGACATACTACACTGGATAAAATAAGCAACTGTTAAGTTTTGTTGTGTAGGGCCATATAAAAATGCTTTTAAATTATATTATATTTCCAGCTGCTCACATATCAACAATGCTACAACAGTATGTGTAATATGAAAGCAGTACTTGTAGTAATAAACCCACAGAGAATTATTACCCAATTGTTCAGTTTTTTTCTGCTGTATGGAGCATTTTAGCATCTTTCAGCTCATTGTTTTTAGTTCTCTAACTTCACTGTTTTGGTTTTGGTCTCAGCTCAAAGCTCTGATAAACCTACTGTACAATATCTGTCAAGCATCAAACAACAGGCAGACAAGATATTTTAGCGGTGCGGTAGCGGTAGCGAGTGGTGCATGCAGCAGCTAAAGAGACAGATATTTCTCTAAGGAGTTAGTGGAGATCTAAACAGAGCTAAAAGGACGTAAATTGCTAGAAATAAGACGCCAAATAAATGCCAATGTAAACTGCTGGAAGTGTAAATAGGCAACTGTTCACCATATCGATTTTATATGGTTATTATATGCCAATGTTGTGTTTTAAGCTTGTTTTGTTACCCCCACGTGACCAAAAGAAATCATTTAATGCAGGTTTGTCAGCAGAAGTTTTCTTACTTCTTTATTTGTCCCTGGGGAAATTTGTTTTGGACATAAAGGCTACCACATAAAAAAAAACACATTTTGTCTTTTAATTACACTCCTTTCTGTCTGGGTTTGATCATTTACATGTGTAAATAAACTGTTGTAGAGTCCTTAAGGGTGCAAATTACAAAAGATTTAGCAGAAATGTTATTCAAGTCACATACTGCAGAAAATAAGAGTTCTCTACTTCTTGTCTGGAAGATATGTGAGCTTTAATAAAAGTTAACTACCATATGGGGCTTGAAATGGCTGATGTGAAACCGCTCATTACCCATTTCTGCCCTCTGGACAAAAACATGCAGTATAGACAGATGGCATATCTAATGTTATGTGAATCCAGATCATTGTAAAGACAAAGACATGCAGATGAACATAATTGTGCAGTGAATCCACTGGAGCAGCAGGTAAAGCTAGAGGCACGGAATAAAGTAGCTTAATGTTAGAAAAGTGAGCATGTGCTGTGAGGTACCTGGTTCAAATCCCAACAAGTAAATGTGTGGGAAGCAGAAGGAGGCTCACATTCATTTCCCATACTCTATATACACTATATGTTTGAGCGAGCCGCCTTAAGCCTTGTAGCAGCTGCTTTCTGAGAAACCAGATTCGTTTGAAACACAAGCGCTGGTGTGAGCTTTGATGTTTGATGTGACACGATGCACCGTCAGGATCTTTGTCATTTTAAAGCTCCTGGCTCAGAGCAGCAGGCGGGTCTGTGGCACACGGGAGAAAAGATCTGTGGGGATTTGGCTGCAGATGACAGGGAAATACTGCCACCTCCAAATCTGTGTGTCTGATCGTACGTGTGTGTGTCTGTCTGAGGTACAGGGCCTGTTTAACAGTGTGTCAAGATATTGCCCTAGGCAATTTTTTAAAGCCCGGGGTGAAATCCTCAAAAGGTCTTGACCAACAGTCCAGAACCCAAATATATTCAGTTTTCTATCACACAAGACAGAGAAAAGCTGTAAATCCTCACAACTGAGAACTTGGAACCAGGTAACTTTTTGCATTTATGCTTGAAAATGACTAACAATTAATCGATTATCAAAATAATTGATGATTAACTTTCAGTTGAATAATTGATTAATCTGGATCTTCTATTACAGAAGGGCTCAATCTTTCACAAGGAAGAGTGTGATTTACACAACACTTGCTAGACACCTACAACTATCCTTACAAAGAAGGGACTTATCTCAAGATTAACTAGGGACGCACTGATACCAATACTGGATCGGATACTGACTCATGTAGCTGGATCGAGTATCGGTGACAATGGAGCCGATACTCAACTCAATTCAATTCTATTCAATTCTATTCAATTCTATGTCTATATACTATATAAACAAATTTGAATTCCTGTTTAAATCATTTAAACAGGAATTTTAAATTCCTGTTTTGACCAATATGTTGCTGCATGAACAAGGTTTCCACTTGAATTGCATTCCTGTTTATTTAGAAGATGTTTTACCAAGTTGCTGGTGTACAATTTATAAGTAATCTATAAAGTTATCTATGTATTTATTTGTCACATTTTGTTTTACAAAGTTAGGAAAGCAATGTTTAAATCAAGCCTCAATAATCCCAGTCACTTCCACACAGTGAGGCATACAGTTTAAACACTGGTATTGGATATGATACATTTGAGTCCAGACAAATTAAACTCACTGGCCTGATGGAAGTGCTACAATCAAAGGTCAAACATAGAGTAAAAATTAGTAGATTAATCGATTAGTCAAAATGGCGAACGTTTGCTAGTTTCAGCTCCTCAAATGTGAAGATTTACAGCTTTTCTTTGTCCAATATGATTGTAAATTGAATATTTTTGAGTTGTTGATGGTTTTTTGGACAAAAAAATTAAATATGCATTTGAACTATTTTCTGACATATTATAGACAAAATATGTGGCAGATCGATCATAACAATAATCGTTAGTTGCAGCCATACACACAAGACTTCATGACATTATACTGTACTTTAATCAAAATGCAAATAATGAGTATTAGGACGTTAACCATTTTTAAGACTCGAGAGTTGCTTTGATTAGTCTCTGGACACAACATCAAATTTGTCTAAACCTCTAAATGCTTTTGAATCAAACAAGTTATAGTCTGTCAGGTAGACTTATCCACGACTAAAAGGTCATAAATTTGTTTCCATCAGCCGCCTGAAGCTGGACACTGAGCTCCTACCTGCTGACAAGTCTATCTGGATACAAGTGTCAGCTAAATGCCTCAAATGTAAATTAAAATGTCAGCTAAATGCCAAAAAATTTTAATAGAAAAATAATTCTTCTCCAACGCGAGACGAGTTTGGTGAAATGTGCTGCATGCAACGGACAAACAGGATTTAGAAACATTCAAATAGTAACAATGCTTTGTTTACTCTGTGTATTTGTTTTTAAAGCTCATTGTAAGACATTACTGTTTCATTAGATACAGTAAGTCAACGTGCAGAGAGACAAGAAAGATCAGAAACTGAGTGGGAGGCAAAGAGCAGCATCCACATTATTAATAAGAAAGATTAAATCCCAGGACGTCTCATTTACTAGATATCTATTCCTGAGAACCACCAGGATGCTCTCTCAAGTCTCGACACCTTTCATTCACTCCAAAATAGGATGCAACTTCCCAAATCTGTAAAATATTTCAAGCTGATGTTCTGTGTGTTCAAAAGCTTTTGTGTAATATAATTCAAAATAAATATATTTGATATATTCTCTGTCACTGCTTTCACAGCAGCTGCAAAAACTGAAATACTTTTTTAACATGTCTGTGTTGCATTTTCTGTATTTAGATCCAAAATCGAAGTGTCGTGTTCACACTGCATAATGACCTCAGCTGAGGGCTCCTAAAAGCTCGCTGAATTTTTCATGCTGAAGATATGAGTGCACAATAAAATCTAAATGTCTAATGTGCCAACATTTATTTTTGGCCAATATTTATTTATTCAAAATAGATGGCTTGAGGTCTTGTGTTAACAGCTAGACATGTATTTAGGTTATTATCTTATAAAAAAGCAACGTGCCAAGCTTATCATTAAACTACTGACTAGAACAAAGAAGAAGGTATCAACAGAATCCCACGACAAATACAAATGTATTTATAGACAGCATCTTAAATATTTAAGGATTTATTCTGGTTTTCCTCGATTGTAGGAACCCTAATAGTTCCACACGGTATAATTAGTGAGAGGGACAAAGTTATCAAGCTGAGATGTTTGAATAATTATGTAAAGTGATAGGGAACACTCCTCCCTTTAACTGGGTCAACTTATGTTCCTCTTTTTCAATAAAGCTCCAACTCTAAATATGTTGACATAATACACATTTACATGTTAATTTAAAGCTAGGGCCAACTCTTTTCCAATGAAAGTAGCTAGCAGCACTAGCTCCAAAAGTCCCTAAATAGTGATAAATTCGCCAAGTCAACAACACTGACAGTCTGTCTCTTCAGGCCTCCCTCCAAAGCCACTCCCAAAATTATAATTTTTAAAATAGACATATTATAATTAATGTAAACAACGAACATGGCTATTGTAAGCACTCACAGCTGTCAAGCTAGCAGCTTGTGGAAGACTTCGGTGACACGTAATGAGTGCATGGGCAGAGTACAGGCAGGGAGGCAGGCAGGGAGGCAGGCACAGATAACAGATTTGTTTTATTTTTTTGTCAGAGCATTTGATTTATTGATTGCTGTCGGGATGTAATGAGAAATTCAACAAATATAACAAACATTTTTTTGAAGAAGATTACCAACTCTAGCATTAAACCTGCAATAAGTTATTTTTTTGGTCACTTGGAGCAGCGGAAACAAGTTGCGAACACAAAATGAACACATCACCTTTAAAGTTGAGATGGCAAACTTGTTAGCAAACATTTGCGTATTTACACATCCAGCACAAACGAAGCAACATTATAATTTATTTATAGTCATGAAGCTCAGCGCAAGTTCAATCAGGAAGACTATCTTTATGCAGCTTTCATTCACAACACTCTCTCTCTCACTCCTCCCGCTTCTTCTTAATCAGCTGATTACAGGTGTTCACTCTTTAAGTTAAACCAACCAGATCTTGCCACGATCTCTACTGAACCTGCCAGCTGACGGTAAAACTACCGGAGCAACGACGCCAAGTTAGCGCCGAGTTAACTAAACTCTGCAAAGGGGAACAAAGACTGAAGCGACCAGTTTCCTTCAATTTGAACACAGCCCAGCAAAAGACAGCATTCGACACTCAGAACCACAACTCTTCTTTGCTGGCTCATCCAACATAAACAACGGAACCGACACCAGCTAAGCTAATAAAGCAGCACGGAAAGTAACATCTCTCTCTCTTCATGTACTGTTAACGCAACGTTAACTGGCCATTAGCATATTGTAACAGTACACGGCTAAGCACAGGACTGTTTTACTTTGCTATTGTACATGTATTGATTTGATGAATGCATTCACTGAGCTGTATTGTCGTGATATCGGTGTAGTCAGGATATTTGGGTAGCTGGTTTTGCCGGTTGATGTGTTCTCACACAGACACAGTCTTTCATGAAAACTACGAAATCCTTCAACTTTTACTAGCTACTAATGATGATTTTTGGTTATAGTAGAGTTCCAAATTGATAGTTTAGTATACATTGAGACTATTTAATGATATTACATTAATTGATTAATTACTTTGTCTTTGATACAAAGAATAGTGCCCTGAGGTTGATTTAATGTAATTTAAATCATATTATTCAATATAATTAATTAAATATTAACTAATTAATTAACTAATTAACTATGTTTGGTAATTACTAATTCTTTTTGATAGCCATTTTAATGCCTTTTTGAGCTACTGCACAAACATAATTGTGGTGTCCCATATATTAATAAATATTGATAATGTATTAATATTAACTTTATTGATCCTAATAATTATCTTTAATAATTGATAATAACAAGACATGGTCATACCCTTGTCCCTAACACAAGATTATCATTTAAGTGTGTGGCTTACCTGAAGGTGTGGGACATCTGGCCTGGTCAGCTTTGCTGGGGGCTTTCCCAGAGGAGGATGGAGCAGCGGAGGGCTTCTCAAACAGTTTGTCCTCCATGTTGGCCCTCTTGACGTAAACACACGACTTCCCCAGCAGCACAATGCTGTTCAACACTTTGAGTGTAACCAGCCTAAAGAGGGAGAAGGCTGCTGATTAGAGAGTTGCTGAGTGGAAGAAGTGTTTGGCAGATCAAACACTCACACACAATGAATTAAAAACTCTTTTCATTTTTCTCAAGAACTACTTTGGAGTTTTAACAGTCTTCTACGGTTGAAACTAACTTTGCTGGATGAATAAAAAAACATGACAAAGCATTCTCGGCTCTGATGTACACTAATTTTTGTCTATTTGTTGATGCCAGCTTTAATTTGTGAAATAAAAATAATTACAGAATATTGTTTAAACATTTCACATTTGCATTGCCTGTTATTGCTTCGAGCAGCCAATGTATTAAAAGAGCAATTTGAGCTTTTTTCTAGTTTGGTTGATGGATTCAGCACCAAGATGAACTGCAGATTTTGGAATATTTTATGAAGATTTATGACTAAGCCTATTCCATCTTTCTTGCTGTTATTCAGTGCTGCGATGTAGCAGAGTTATTACAGTGCAGCCTCAGTCATAATGAATATCTTGCACCATCTGGTTTCGATCGCCACTGTTCACATCCCACCACTGACACCAGGATGTTGAGGTGTACCATCCTTCCTTGTCTCTGGGCTTTGCTATAAGGCCCAACCTCTGACACTGTGATATGAGAGAGACAGACACATTTGGGTCTGTGGACCACTGCTCGCTGTGACAGGGTGTTTCGGACCGAGAGTGTGTCAGCATGGCTGAGTCTTTGCCAAGGCACAGCGGTCTGTTGGAGCCAGAGTTATTTTTAAATCAGGGGGTGGGGAAGGCCAGAGATGGCACTAGAGATGACAACATTGTATTCTTCACCCTGAGGGAAACTCTTCAGTGGTACGAGCCCAATAGGATCCGGCAAATGAGAGTGAGCGAGGCAATCAGCAGCTCAGCACAGGGAGAACGTGAGGGCACAGAGTTAATACTTATGTAACTGTGTGTGTTTATTACAGTGCCTGCATGTGTGACTCTGCAGGCATGTCTGTATACAGCACACAACAGTCTGTGTGCATATTTAACACACTATAGCTAAACAAAACATTTAAATATTCACTGATATATGACTAAATGATTCCAGTGTTAAGATAAAGATATAGAAAAATAGAGTTTGACTTCAATCTCAATGGTTTAAGGCTTAACTTCAATAAGAAGAGGGAGGGAATAACAACATATCTTATCACCAGAATAATGTGCATGAACAACCAAAATCCTTCTCAGCCTTTAAATCTCATTTTGAGCTACATTTTTACAGTCAGATTAAAGTACATGCAGCATATGGAAAATTAAAATGCCAAGTTCAGTGTAACAAGTACAGCAATACAGGGCTTAAAAGCTCCCTCAATTTTGGATGCTGGACAGGGCAATCCACAATAAAATCATGTAATAACTTGGGCTGTCAAAGTTAATGCAATAATAACGTGTTGTTTTAATGCCACTAATTTCTTTAATGCATTAACGCAAAATGCGATTTTTAGGTTGTAGCAGGCGTTTTAAAGCTAGAGTGAAGATACTGGTATCATATGAAACTAGAAAAACCCAAGGAATCCAGTGGTACCAACCATGTCATACTAGCTTGTCGCAAAGGAGGCTAAATAACTCTCCAAACTAACGCAAAATTTTGGCGAGGAAAAACTGACATGGCCATTTTTGAAAAAGGTCCCTTGACCTCTGACCTCTATGGGAATGAAAATGGGTTCTATGGGTACCCACAAGTCTCCCCTTTACAGTCATGCCCACCCGCTTGAGTTTGTTATGATCCAAGTATAGCAAGTATGATGTTATAATAGCATATTTTATATGCTAAATGCAGAACCTGTGAGGGTTTCTGGACAATATTTGTCATTGTTTTGTGTTGTTAATTGATTTCCAATAATAAATATATACATACATTTGCATAAAGCAAGCATATTCGCCCACTCCCATGTTGATAAGAATATTAAACAGTTGACAAATCTCCCTTTAAGGTACATTTTGAACAGATAAAAAATGTGATTAAATATTTGAATCGATCGTTATATCAGTAATATTTAATTCAACAGTATTACTTTAATAGACTTACCCCAGATAACAGAGGAACACACATGTGTATGACAGAGCTCCCTGCACCTTCACCGAACTCATTACCACTCGGATGAGCTGTTAAAACATCAAAAAGCAGAATAAATGCACATTCTGACTTCGGAAATATAATATAAACTAAAGAAATGGAACCAGTCAGGCAGCTAGTACAAGTTTGTGGGATGTTCTGGTTAATGTTTATATGCCGATGACTAACTCTACTGGTATTTAGTGTTGAATAGCAACAGCCTTTCTTACCAGAACAGCTAAAGGCAGAGGGATGAAGCCCATCCTGCGTGCCACTGAGTCACTGTAGTCGGTATAAGCCTACACAGTGACAGAGGAGCACACATTACAGCACTGGACAAAACTGCATTGATTAGCTGCGTAGGCTGAGTGCTGTTTATGCAAGTTTAATGAGACGGTTGCTTACATTCTTCTGTCGACTGCTGACGAGATCGAAGGCCAAACTGGCTCTGTATTCACTGTACACCTGGGAAAGAGACGAGAACAATAATTGAGTATGGGAGCAAACAAGTCTTAATTAGGAAATGGACCACATGCAGAACTAAATTATACACATACTGTGTGTGACAAGTCGTTAGTTGGTGAATGAGACTATTTTAGAAATAATGAACATAAGATTTTGTCCTTACATCTGCAGTGATGTCGTTGAACTTGGTGATGAAAGCATGTTTAATGACATCAACAGCAACTTCTGAGGTGACGACGATAAAGACATCAGGGAACAACACCCACAGGTGATCTGAGGGGAGAAAAATGGCACAAGAAACTTTACTGTATGTGTTATATGCAAATAATTTTAAAATCAAATTTATGAGAGAGTGCACATGCTCAGCAAATCTTCCGTGGATATTGTCTACATTCTGCCCACAACATACATAAATTCTGATCTAAGATTCAATATGGTGACACTTAAGTTATAATCTTCAAGTTTTGCTAATATTAGAGAAATGTTAGAGAAAGCTAATGTTGCTAATGTTAGAGATATAAGAGGCACGAGAGTTGTACAAGATTTAAAGCTTTATTAATATATTTTTGATCACTACGGGGCAGTGGAACAAGCAGAAACTAGAATTACCGCCTTGTGGTTGTATGCCTCCGCCAACAAGTCAAGTTGCAGTCTACATCCATGTCTGTCCAAAATGTAATCAATTCATCGTTTTATGTTGTTTGACATTTGTAAATTTGAGTTCCTGAGATATCGCGTTCACGGGCGGACAACCCGAAAACATAGTGCCTCCGGCCATGGCTGTCGCCGGTGCAGAAGCATAAAATCAACACTGACAAATTATCAGTATAAAGTTGTAACATGTTAACAAACACTTTACGCATCCAGCAGAAGAAGCAACCCTAGCATTCATTTGGAGTCATGTTTCTGTCCACCTCACTCTCCTTTTAGCTCTGTTTTTACTCCCCACCAACTACTGAGGGAAATATCTGGCTGTGGGACTGAACCAATACCAAAACAATGAGCTGAAAGACGACACTATATACACAGCGCTGAGGGGAACAGTAGAATCGGGTGACAACGCTGTCAGGTCACCACTACGAGCAAACCATCATTCACATACTGTATGTCACTTGATCCAACACAAATACATTGATTTGTGAAGCTTTAATTCAATAATCTCAAAGATTCTAATTAAAATAAATGTATGTTAAGTCACTACGTATCACCGAATGAGGTAACACAATGGTGACTGAGTCTATGGCCGACTGGTGAAAGCCTTTGCATTTGCATTATTACAAACTGGGTGTCTGTGGCGACATTCCCGGGAAAAAAATCACAAGCAGCGATCTCTGGGAAATGAGATCCAAAAACACACCTACAATTACGGCTTATCGCAGTAGGTGCTGCCAAAGAGAACAAAATATAGATCTTCGAAATTGTAACTGTTAATAGAAGTACACCCACAATTCAATGCATGAGTTTGCAAATGCTATGAACATATATTTCTTTACCAGCACAATCCCTATGCAGTCTGCACAATATATGACCCAGTGGATTATGGCAACAAAATAAAACAAACAATGATTGATAAACTAATATTTAGCTACAGGTTGCCTTACTTGTATACATTTCTTAAATACTTAATGAGCAAAACGGCTCTGGCTCTCATTTCATCAAAAAGTGTTTAGCAGGTAATTAGCTGAGAGCAGGTGCTTTGGTTCTGTATAATGTAAACAAAGAAGTGCAGGCACCACTAATGCACCATGGAAGATAAGTAAATTACTGGCGACTTGCTTTGTATACCTCTTTAGCAACAGAAGGCTGTAGCTCTGCCAGTATTAGCACATCAGTGTTATGATTCCAGCTGACAGGCCACGTCTGTCATCTACTGTGTGTTCTGGCTTTGAGACTGACAGGAGGAGCTGAGTGTTTTCAGACGGCTGTCACACACAAACACCCAGCTCTCAGCGTTCACTCTGCTCTGTCTCATTCACTGGGAGAAAGATCCCCAAGGTGTTGCAGTGGCTCCATCAAAAAACAAAACAGCAGCAAAGAAGCTGCTCAGCGTATTCTTCTGAATTTCTACTATGACAGGCACTGACCGCTGTACGGGGGTGGAAATATAACCTTTAACATATAACAAGTTTTCAAATATTCAGCTTTTTAAATAGACAAAATATGGCCAACATGCTGTGTGTTTGCATATACTGTAACATAAGATAAATAACTTCTGACCTCAATATATGTGAATGGAAATTGGTTCTCTGGGTACCACGAGTCTCCTGTTTACAGACATGCCCACGTTATGATAACCATATGCAGTTTTGGGCAAAAACCATGTCGTTTTTTGAATGCAGTATAAATGTGTTATTTTCATACATATAATTGAATATTTCTGCATACTGGGGTCCCTAAACAGTCTTGGAATTACATAAATTGGGTATCACTGGAAAGCTGAGATTCTTGTGGATCCAATGAGCCCAATTGTATTCATGTGTGATGATGTTAGTCCCCATAGTAGCCATTTCATTGTATTGAGACCATTCTTTAAAACTTGACCTCACTGTATGTAGATTGACATTTTAATTAATTAATTCATGTTTATTTCCGATTTATGACCACTATGAACAACTTGACACACAGTGCTGAGCTTTTCAAATTAATCTCCAGGTTTCCAGCTTTCAGGATTTGGCGGCATCTAGTGGCGTGGTTGCAGATTGCAACCAACTGAGTAACCCTCCGCTCACTCCTCCCTTTCCAGGACTGAGGTAACGTGAGCCGCCGCGTGCAAAATCGTGCTAACGCCGTTCGGCTCGCTCAGAGGCCATCCTTACCATAAACGCAACGGAAGTCAGACGCCGGCTGGCGGTACCATGGTTTCACAAGCATATCGGAGAACAATGGTGGCCTTCAGGTAACGTAAAAACATAAAAGGCTCTCTCTAGAGCTTCTGGGCTACTGTAGAAGCATGGTGGAGCAACATGGCGGACTCGGTGAAGAGGACCTGCTCCCTATGTAGATATGAAGGGCTCATTCTAAGCTAACAAAAACACAACGATTCTTAGTTTCAGGTGATTATACACAGAAAACATATATTATTATATTATATTCCACTTATGCTAATAGATCCCCCAAAATGTTACACACTGTTCCTTTAATTAAAGTGCAGTTTGGGGAAGAACAGATGATTACCTAGGTTCCATGAGAACTGCTC
>CAKAKR010034777.1:0-24845 GCA_916700685.1 Adelosebastes latens | reverse complement strand
TTATGATAACCATATGCAGTTTTGGGCAAAAACCATGTCATTTTTTGAATGCAGTATAACTGTGTTATTTTCATACATATAATTGAATATTTCTGCATACTGGGGTCCCTAAACAGTCTTGGAATTACATAAATTGAGTATCACTGGAAAGCTGAGATTCTTGTGGATCCAATGAGCCCAATTGTATTCATGTGTGATGATGTTAGTCCCCAAAGTAGCCATTTCATTGTATTGAGACCATTCTTTAAAACTTGACCTCACTGTATGTAGATTGACATTTTAATTAATTAAAGAGCCGCCGCGTGCAAAATCGTGCTAACGCCGTTCGGCTCGCTCAGAGGCCATCCTTACCATAAACGCAACGGAAGTCAGACGCTGGCTAGCAGTACCATGGTTTCACAAGCATGTCGGAGAACTATGGTGGCCTTCAGGAAACGTATAAACATAAAAGGCTCTCTCTAGAGCCAGTGTTTGGTTTGTCCGTTCTGGGCTACTGTAGAAGCATGGTGGAGCAACATGGCGGACTCGGTGAAGTGGACCTGCTCCCTATGTAGAGCTGAAGGGCTCATTCTAAGCTAACGAAAACACAACGATTCTTAGTTTCAGGTGATTATACACTAACAAAAACATATATTATTATATTATATTATATCATATTCCACTTCTGATAAAAGATCCCCCAAAATGTTACACACTGTTCCTTTAATTAAAGTGCAGTTTGGGGAAGAACAGATGATTACCTAGGTTCCATGAGAACTGCTCCATGTTCCTGAGACAGACGATGAGGAGGAGAACATAGCTGGTGAACCGTTCCTTGATATCTGCAGGATAAAATAAACACATTTGGTTAAGAGACATCAACATTTAAGAAACAACTTCAGTAAAGCTGCATTCAGCCACATTTGTACTGTTGTGAGGTGTTTAATCAGGTGGTGTTAAAGAAGATGTGAAAGAAGGTTTTAAATGAGATGTGTCAGTTTTACTGTGCAGTGCTTTGCTAAAAAAGGTGCTATGAAAAAAGTCTCAAATAAGTCACTGTTACATACAGTAGCAGCCTATCATAGTCACAAGGCTTTTAGTCTGATCACAGCATTGCGTGCTATAAACATCCATCTACTAGAATTTAAAGACACGGATGTAAATGTTTCGCATGCCATCATCTATGCTAGTTAGGACCACGCTCAGCTGCATAAACAGGAAATCTTACATGATGTGAGTGAACAGCGAGAGTAAGTGACAGATAAAAACATGCTGCCTCTGGGAATGAAAAGGAAAAGTGCATAATACATTTAATATCTCTGTATTATATGACCATCAATAGATAGATTCATAAATGGCTTGTATGTACATAAGATAAATTAACCATTTTACTTAGATTGTTCCTTGTTTTGAATGTTTTTCCATTTCAGTTTGATGCTTAACATTTTACGAAAAATCATTCAATCATGTTGAACAAATGTCCATCATACATCTATCCAAAATAAACTAACGAACAGCGTATGTTTCGTCTACACGATTAGCTTGATGTTGATTGATGTTTTTGGTTCTATCGCTCTTTTCAATACTTAAAATCATGTATTAAATGTGTGATTTTTGATAGGAAATGTAATATCTTACCACTGTTTGACATTTGAAACAAGTTGTTCTTCTCAAATTTCTTGAACACACTTCCTTTGATCTCCACAAACTGTGATTGAGAGAACAGAAGAACAAGGAAAGAAATGCAGTTAGCAGCATTCATGATCCAAAAAATACAAAACAAACTATCATGTTGCAGCTGCAACATTAACGCGTCAGTTTAATTTTTCTGGGAAACATCTGCATATAAATGATTTAAGTGCAATGTAGGATGTGTGCATATATTTTGTTTGTGAAAGAGTGCAGCTGCTTAAACAATCACATCAGGCAGATTGTTGTGTACTACAATATTTTAGTCAGCCTGTGTTTGTGTGTGTGCACTGACGTTGTTGGACATCATGATGGTGAGCAGAGACTTGTTGTGTGAGTTGAAAGCGACGTTGAGGGTGGAGGCTTGAACCATGATGAGGATGCTATGGAGGACTGAGGAAAGCCATTAAGGAAAACAACTGATTTAAAAAGCATTTCAGCATTGAATACCACTTCATTCAAACTTAATTAAAAGTATGCATCTTAATAGTCAGACAGACCACCTTCTAACAACAGACATGGACTTCTTTTGACATATCCTCAAGCAAGACCCTCTGCCCTGCTCATTCACTGAAGGTCACTCTGTATTATATAATGACAGCATCAGCTAAGTGCTCAGAATGTGCAGTACAGGTAATTTATCCATACAACAATCAATATAGAAAGATCAATCAAACATCAAATGAACGAATGAGAGCCTTAATGTGAGCTCAAGAAAACAATATAAACAAATACACTACATGCACACAACTGAGCTGGTTCAAGTCCCTTTGACCGGCCCAAAGTAAAAATTAATCAATTTCTGCCTTTTAGTTCGTGTCTGTCTGTCTCGTTGGAGGAAAATCAAAACAAATTTCATTCTGGTGTCTGTCGGCCAAGTGATGCAGCACTTAAAAGGCTTCATTTATCTTTTTCAGTGATCACACACCGCTCACAAAGAAATAGTTAGTTATAGGCATTTCATGAGACTGTCACTGCTTGTCATCTGCCAGTATCAATCCCAAAATTCAAATTGACCCATATTTCTGCTGTGAATTTGAACAAGAAGGATACAGACATAAAAGACGGCCATGAGGAAGTGAGGAATGACTCCTATACTGTCTCTCTTCCGTTCTTTGGGTTCAGTGGCCGTCCAGTAGAGAGCGTCCAGGATGTCTTGACCGAAGGAGGAGAAGAGCCGGTCAGCCACCTGACAAAGGAAAGACAGATAAGATCAAAACTTATTAATAATGGAAGACGATTGGTTAATTTCCTCTTATCTATAATTTTTTTGGTTTTTGTTTTGTTTTCTTTTGAGATAATATCACACCCTTTCATTTGCTCATATTTGCTCATATCAAGCTGAGCTAAATCACTCTTCATAACAACAAATATCACATTATATCAAATAAAAGTGGACTCCAATGACATCAAATGTGCAGTCTGACATGTATTTTTACTTTTGCCTTTTTGCCACATTGAGAATTTTCTACAAATTCTGTCAGTTTTTTTTAAAACCAGTGAATCAGACAAAGTGGAAAAGGTTTTTGAAGGCCTAACATTGATACAGTACAAGGGGTGATCATTCTGTAACTTAATTAGATAGTTTCAGTGTTTTGAAGTGGGGTTGTATGAGGTACTTATCCATAGTCAGTGTATTACCTACAGTAGATGACGGTCGGCACATCCCCAGTTTGGAGAAGCAGACAGAGGTTACTGCACGGAAGCAAAGCAATGTACAATGTACTTATTGTTGTTTTTTTCCCTGTGGAGTCTGGTTGCTTTGGCGAGAGCATAGATAACGACTTCAGTTACCGGTCGGAAACATAGACTGTATAGCTGTCTCTCGGCAAGGTAAACTGGCAAAAATATTCCAAATACAGCGTAAACTTATACTGATATTGATTTATTTTAGGTGGCTAAAATAAGTTTTGCTGCCACCCCCGTCCACAGCTGTACATTGCTTTGCTTCCGTGCAATAACTCCTGTCTGCTTCTCCTCCAAACTGAAGATTACTGTAGCTAATGCACTGACTTCAGTACTGGATAAGTAACTCATACAACCCCATTTTAAAACACCCAAACTATCCATTTAAGAACAACAATTTGACCAATGCAGCATTCATGTCAGGTGGAAGAAATCTGGAGCAATGCACTAAACCTATCTGTGAGTGTATAAAAAGTGAGGTACCTCCAACATGTTGTAGATGATGTATAGTTTGATGACAGACTGTCCTCTGATCAGGTGGTACATCATGGAGTAATCGACATAATGCATCATGGAGAAGCACAGCACCATGATCAGAGCCTTCAGCACGTCGCATACCTGCGCTGGTTGCAGCAGCCGAGACCCACTGATCACACACACACACACACACACAAAACACACAAAGAGATCGACTTATAGCTTCTGTATTGAATAGAGAAACACATTTAAACAACATTTCAGAACATGCTCGTGTATTTGAACACATACTTGCATGCTATATCCATATAAGTAGTGTATATGCTTAATATGTACCCTCAATAACCTGTCATTATATTACCTGAGTGAACCATAAGATGTGTTTGTACCCACTTGTAATGTATGGGTTTTACCAAGTAAAAGTATGACCATAACTGCAACATTACTGACTACTGCTGGTTATGGAGGCTCTGAATGATCTCTGCTATTAAGACCATGCGAGGAAACAGATGGTCAACACATACAGGGGTAAAAAATGATAAAAATACTAATTAATTTCTGTTTAAAATGAGATATCGATAACACAAAAACACAATATAAAATATGAAAGTTAGTATCTGCATTATACGAAACGTTATCTCATTCATAACATTTATCTCCTTTTAATATGTTTTTGTGCCTCTGCTCTAATAGAGATTAAATCTTCCTATCTACCAAAAAGATTACAGCACACCACCATGTGTTTGAGCATTTTTTTTTTAATGGAAATATTTCAATTTTGTTACCAAAATGCGTGCAGCATTTTGGAGAGAAATGTGTAAAATGTTGTTGGGTGAGCAAAATAAATGGAATAAAACGCACGCTAAGCTGTAACATACTGCAAAAACAGCAAAGCATGTCTTTTAATGGATAATAAATAACGTGTTTAAAACATGGCCAGCTTTCATAATTAATAGCAATGGTTGGCAGTGGCAGCTTGAGAGCATGTTAAGAGGAGGGCTGACAAATCCATAGGACCCGGTTATTTAGTATTTACTATGACAGGGATAACCGGGAAGAGCCAGAGAGAGAGCTTAACTCTGAGACATCCTGCATATTTTACATGTCAGCTGTGTGACTGGACTGTGTGTCCACAACCGCCACTAACTACAGCAAGAAGAATATGTTTCATCCACTCACCACGCAGGCTTCTTACTGACCAGAAATCACAATTTTGTATGCTTTTCATACAGAAAATGTACCTTCTACCTGCTCATATGATGGTTAAAACAGCGTTTTGCTGTTGGCTGTTTATTGCCACAAAAACTACAGTATCATTTATCCCATTAACAGCCATCTCTGTTTAATTTTGCACAAGTTGAACCCTGTCCCATAGGTAACAACTCCACTAAATCAATATAAACCACACAGACTAATACTTGACTAACTCACTAGAGCACAAGACATGGCAGGACAACAATGAGCTACTCTAACAGCCATCATTACCTTAATTTACTTTAGCGGCTGTTGATTGGTTTTGCATCACAACAACGGGGCTACTCTTCCTCACCCCGTTACACTTTTTTAAAACATGAGGAAAAAAAAAAATCACGTTTTAAGATGGAAGGAAAGGGGGGTTGCTGGAGGGTGTGGAGCTATTTTAGGAGCCGACTCCTCACTGAGAGAGAGGAGAAAATGGCCTGAGTTTGAGAAGATGTGTAAATGAGCTTAATCAAGTGTCTTCTGAATTGTGTGCAGCTGTGAGGACAACAGGATGAGATGAACATCTGGGCCTTTTTGTCCAAAGCATAAAAGACAATGATTGCCTTCATAACCAATGAATAGCTGGGGTTTAGTTTGAATACATTGAATTTATTTCCAGGAGTTAAACTGATGAGGTGAACTCACACAAAAGCTATTAAGCCTTATCGTTTTCCCACATATCTATACACATATGACAAAGGATAAGACTCTGTGCTAACCAATATCAGGAAGGCATCTCTATGATTTGGAAGATTTCTCTCATGGTTTGTTTTCCTGAAGCTACAGCTCCACCCAGTGGTCACATCTGTAGTCATTCATGTAAAAGAGGCTCAAAAACAACAACAAAAGCTTGAGGGCTCATGCACATTATCCATTTATGAATTTAATTTTTCCCCACTTGATGTCAAGTTTTTTTGTTCAGCGCCCAAACAAATAATCAGTTAATTGAGAAAATAATCAACAGATTAATCGACAATGAAAATAATCATTATTTGCTGCCCTAGATTAATCAATCATTAAAATAGTTGCTGGTTAATTTTCTGTCAATCTTCTAATCGAATAACGGATTAACAATATTAAACTTCTAAAACAGTAACTTTTGTATTCAGGTGGTTAAGGTGCTGATGCATCTTATCCCCAACGTGTGTGACACACTCAGCTCTCTGGAGGCAAAGCTGCTGGCAGTGTAGCCTGTACAAAGCAGTCTTCACTATCTCTATTCTACAAGCATCATCCCAAGCAACACACATGTATGTCTCAGTGCAGACAGCTATGTGCTGCATTCCAAGTAGCCATCACTATGTGCCATTCATACTGTATCAGCCTGACTATCATTAAGACTCTGCACCAGAAAAAGATTTCTGATACAAAACCTTGTTAGAGAAGCAAACCTGCAGGGAAGGTGAATATGTTTTTACCTTCCTTAACAACAACTGACTTAAAGAAAAATGAGCACCAAACTGCTCCAGAGCAGCCCTCCAGTTTAAGCATGTGCAGCTGCTGTATCACTGACAAGCAACACGGTGATGAGAATGAGCATGCACTCTCAGCAAACCTTCCCTGGATGAGTTTGATAAAAACAACAACAACCCAGATAGATGAGGAACCGACATGGCTGCTCTGGCTCGGAGAATGGAAACATGAAGTGAGGTGCCAAGCTGTATATTAACAGACACAATGGAGATGAAGAGAAACCGGTGAATGGATCACGTGGAGGCCAGTTCAGGACAGTGAGGACATTTATAAAACGCTGATAGGCTTCAGGGAGCGTACCTGCTTCTTCTGCAGTAGGGGCATGTGCGCGCCCTGCAGGGGGGAGGAAGGCGAGGGGAGAATCAAACAGAGGGTGAGGAGAGTGGGAGGACAGGTTGTGTCCATCAGGGGGGTTCGGGTATATTTACTGTACTGCTTTTCAGTGGTGGAAGAAGTATTCAGAGCTCAGAGTAAAAGTAGTGATAGCAATGAATACTACAGTGTAAAAATACTCTGTCCTGCATTCAAAATCAAATTAAAGTACAAAAGTATAAGCATCAAAATATACTTAAAGTACCAAAAGTTAAAGTACTTATTATGCAGAATGGCCAATTTCAGAATATTCTATCATTGGATTATAATTATTGATGCATTCATGTGTTCATCACATTAATGTTCCAGCTGGTAAATGTGGAGCTAATTTTGAATTACTTTGTAAACTGCTGGGTAGCGTTACCTCTAATAACACATCATGATTTATTAGTTGATTTATATTTTGTATTATTAATCTAGATCTTCATAGAAACTAGTAACTAAAGTTGTCAAATAAATGTAGTAAAAAAAATGTAAAAAGCACAATATTTGCCTACACAATTTACAGAATAAGTATAAAGTAGCACCTCAAAATTTTAGTACAGTATTTGAGTAAATGTACTTAGTTACATTCCACCACTGCTGCTTTTCAATTCCAATATTACATATTTTTTGTTTTGTGTGTTCAAAATGAAACAGCTGTCAATAAAAACACGTCTATTTAGCAGAAGACTGGTTAAAGCTATATCAACTATTGTTTTTTTCTCATTTCCCAGATCTTTTGTACAAACCAAAAACTTATCAAGACCTAGAAACAGTATCAAATTAATTTCAAGACTTTCTAGACCTGTAGAGTAAAATCTAAGACTGCTTTCATGAAGACAGAAAGACAGCAACATAATCCTGGTAAGAAGAAGACCAGTAATTAGACAAACCTTGACAACTGATGTTCAATAGTCCTTTTTCACAGCAGACATTTTGGCTGGTGACATTAAAAACAACTTATTCCCTTTAGTTGAACTAGTTCCAGGGAGCTGGTGTTGTGCATGCTGGCTTACTGGGACGCTTGATGCAACTGAGCGTGTCGTTAACCAAATTGGTTTCACCCGAGCTTTCCTGCTATGAGAAGTCAAAATGTCTGCTGTGAAAACTACTATTTTTGCTTCATGTGGAAGAGGAAAACAGCTGCTATGTTCAAAACTATACTATGTGTTGCCTGTTTAGAGGGAAATAGACAAACAAAAGTCATGAACTGGTGACATATTACTGCAGTAGATCAGCAGTATTATGCTTTTTTCACATTTAGCATATTTTACCACTGAACAGAATGTGGACATTTGCTGTTAAAAGTAGCAACCAATAGTTAAATATCACCGTGTCTTAAGAAAGAAACAACACAAACATTTCTCACAAAGCCTTTTCGTGAAAAATTTAGCTACTATGTCTGTTTAAAATCAAGAAACCAAAAAGGAAGACAGTAAATGTTGCATTACTTTAAGACAAATCATGCTCATATATCAAACAGAACACAACTTTAAGAGTCATATGTACAGTATGTATGCATGTATTTGTGTATGCCTCCTTAAATATATCCATCCTTCATATGATGTTCTGTATGTATCTATGATTTAATTCCATTTATATATATATATATATATAGTAGGGCTGCACAAGTAATCACGAATGATAACTGCAAAAATGACTTTGGTCAGACCAGAATTGACAAGGCATTGAGTACTTGCATTACATGGAAAAACAAACAAACAGGTAAAGTCCTAAAATCTAATTTATTGATATAATACCTTCTACTCCTGTGTCAACACTCACTGTCATGCAGTGTTCTTTCTATTCAGCTTGATTTATGTTAAAACTATACAAACAAAAGGTACCAAGAAATGGCAACAATTCTTCAAAATGTTCTCCCAGTCCCTCTCTAAAATTGACTTGGTGTTAGTAATTCTCACCACGTTACAGGTCAGAGTTGAGCCACACTGAACTCTGTACGAGGCAAACAAAGGTGAGAATCATCACTTAAATCTGGAAATTTAAGTGATGAACTTAAAAATGTAAGTTAAAAAAACTTAAAACCCATTCACTTCCCAAACACAGATGCTGCTACAACTGAGAACATTTTATGGCTTGCGTGATTGCATTTTAAAGTTGTATTTGTTTGTCTGTTTAATGTTTATTCAGTAAGTTGAAGACATTTTTCTTTTAAAAATGTTAACAAATTAAATTATTTTGTTCCAAAATATCTGATGATTAATCATAAAATATCAGTTTCACTGTAATTGTTCATCCCACACCTCTGAATGTTACTGCAGATTTACACTTGAGGCTTATGTGCTGCTGTGTGATTATATCTTACATTGTATGCATGTTTAGGTTAACCGTTTCTTTTGGTATGCAGGTATAATTATGTGTTTTTTCTTCTTTGGTATGTTTATGGGTAGGAGAGTGTGTATTTAGGCTCTTACCTGAAGCCACAGCATGGCAGGGTGAGGAGGCGGAGCACGGCCAGCAGTACCCTGAGGGGCAGCAGGGTGAAGACGTACAGGAAGGCGTCCACACACAGGAAGATGCCAAAGATCATCAGCTGGAAAAGTCACACAGAAATACCTGTCAGCGTGAACGACACGCAGTAAGCAAAACCTCCAAGTTAAGGAAAAGACAATGTAGAGCCTGCAGACACATTTACTCGTCATCTTTAAGTATTTCTCTGTGTCAAAGGACAAAGAACAATAAAACAAAATAATATGATGGGGATAAAAATGCAAGAGCATCATCTGGACATCCGTTTCTTCACATCCATCACATCTCTTATTTTCTGTGGGATGCACCGAAATTATGGGTCGATATCGATACTTAAAGTAAAAATTTGGCAGATAGCCGATACCGATGTTTTTGTTGTTGTTTATTTTGTTGTTATTTATTCCCCCTATATTGCCAGGGAAACAGACATCTCCATTATAAAAAAATAACTTAACTGTCTTTACTCTTAAAATCATTCAGCCCTTCATTAATATCTTGAATGAGCACAAATTAAATTGTACAAATTTATGAAACAAGTTTTAATAACCTTCTTTCACATGATAAATAACTGTTTCAAAAAAAGCCTCTATACAACTACCTACTTAATGAGAGGAATTTATTTTTACTTTAATAGCCCAACATAAACATTTTGTGAAACATAAATTTAATGTGATTAAATCAGCAGCTAACAACACAACATTTAGCCGGCACAAAATTAATGCAACACAACACATAAACATCGGCGACTGCCATCGGTAAATATAATTTTTTTGCCGATTGCAATCAACATGGCGAAAAACGTCCGATACCGATGTTCGCCCGATAAACCGGTGCATGCCTACTAATTACCAACACATGTGACACTAAAATAAAAAAAACTAGGCCTAAACCCAATCATGCAGCAGACACATACCTTCACAGTTCCCCACATACAAACAGCCATTGTCTTGTCATTTTAAAAGTGAATTTAAGCCGGCTGATCTGGTCTTCTTACTTCTACTTCTAACTGGAGAAAATGAAGGTAAGTTTTGGTAGAAGCTGGAGGGAGTGTTTGTCTCTTATTGGTGGATTCCATGTGACTTGTCAGATGCCCATGAGGTTGGTTAGTCTGCGTAACATAGTAAAGTCACTGAGGTCTTTATGTTTACACACATTCCTCTCTTGCCCCCAAAGGGAAAACCAAGGCAGTAAGAGCTACATTAGTCTGGGCTCGCTTGTTGGGATGTATTTCTGCAGAGAAGGTCTACTCAACTCCAGAAACCATAAACAAAGACACATAGGAGAACTACCTCAATGGCCTTATTGTGCCATTTTAAAGCATAATTGTTTCATTTAATAACTTGGGTCAGTATAACTTTTTTAGATGTATTGGTCATTAGCATGTATAATTGTAAAGTATGTGACACATTCCTAGAAAGAAGCAGCACACAGTTCAGATTAATCCAAATTTTATGGTTCAACACTGCCACCTGGTGGATCATGAGAAGAACAACAAAAATAAACTGGTGTCAGTGAGCCACATGGCAAAATAAAATGTTGTTTTAATATTATATTGTTTTACATTAACAAATTATTTGTACAAAATTGTTTACTGTAAGTGTATGTATGGAAAAGTGTTTGTGTGTTTATTTGAGAATGAAACTACAGATTATTTTAATTTCATTACTTAATTTCATTATTCGTTTTAAAAAACAAATAATCACTTTGCCTATATAATGTCGATAACAAAATTACAAATACAACATTAAACAGAGTAAAGTGATGTTTTAAAAATGCAAACTCAATCTGAACAACTGCTAATAAAAAACACGGTTCAATTTATAATGATATTAAATGGAGAGAACAAGCTGGTTTTATCTACATTTGTGACAAACTTTAACCAACAAACATTTGATATTTTTTAAATTACCAAAACAATTAACGGAGTTCTTCATTAGAGAAGGACGTGTAGTGGGATTATAATGTTTAGGACTGACTCAGTTTGACACAGTTATGGGCCGACTATGAGCTGTAAACTGAATGAAATGGCAGCAGACAGATGGAGATAAATGAAGAGAAAGAGGGCAGCTGAGTTCAGGACTCGTATAAATAAATATACTTGTATTATAAAGTACCTTCTCCAGCTCCTTGGGAATACGCATGCATGTGTAAACTCTCTCTCTGCGCTCGGTGTACTTTGCCTCATTGTGCTCCAGGAAGTAGCCTCTGGTGAGCTCTGCGCTAATGAAGCGCGTCAACGACGGATCTGGAACAACATCAGAGCACCAGTGTTACCACAAGGCCATTGTCTGCAACAATTACAAGCACAGCTATCGACACAATGAGGGCGCCAACGTTTTGAGTGTCACACTGCAAAGTGAAAGAGAAGGAAACTTCTCTGGATGGTAAAAACGTGAGGCTTAACAATATTCTTAGCTCACTGTTTGATTCAATGCACACCATGAATACATCTTTATAAATGACTAAACATGCAAAATTAACTTCTTTGCGATGTACAGTACAGTACTCTCTATAAAGAAAGTAAAGTGGTGGTGACAGTTTATTGTAACTCTGCTATTGTAAACTTTAAAAAGTATGGAATAATGAGTATGGCTGCAACTAATGATTATTTTCATTTTTAATTAACCTGCTAATTATGTTTACAATTAAACGCTTAATCATTTGGTCTATGAAGTCAGAAAATATGGAAAAATATCAATCAAAAGTTTGTTTTATCCAACCAACAGTCCAAAACTCAAACATATTCAGTTTAGTGGTAGAAGAGAAGACAGTGAAAACCAGCAAATATTCACATTTGAAAAGCTGAAACTAGAGAATTTTAAGTATTTTTGTTTAAAAAATTACTTAAACAATCATTTGATTGGCAAATTCAATGTTTTTAATATGTTTTTATGTTCATTTTCATGTGAAGCACTCAGTGCATGTAATATATTTATTGTTAAGCATTTTGAGCTGCATTTATTGTAAGGTAAAATAATGCATTTTTACATCAAGACAGGCATTTTACATACTTAAATATCTCTTGTTATGAACTAGGTTAATAAATGCAAAAAACTGATACAGGGAAGAAGAAACTTTGTTTATAACAAACAGGCTGGATATGTTGATCTGACTTCATCCTAAATGCCCACATACGGTCTTGAAATTATTTCCACTTGACTTGAACCTGTGAGATCCTGTCAAACCTGTCATTCTTCTTACGGTATGGTATAATTTTGGCTCAACAAGCAACAGTTTTGCTGTTAAAGTTTCACAAAGAGTTGAAACATGGAGTTTAATGGAGGTTAAGCAAAAAATATCCCATATTTTCAGGTAAATTTAGCACATCAAACATGCCTGCATTACGCATTCAGTCATATAAACTAGGGCCCAAGAACGTTGCAATATATTTTCATTAAATTATAAAGGTTCCCTCTTGTACAAATTTGCATCTTATCTCAGCTACAGTGTCTTTAGCATTTGTACTTTATACTGTCAATGTTTATTCAGTGCTGTAGTGTGTACCTAACATCAGATGTTCCCTTTACTTGATTAGATAAATTCCCAATGTGCCAGGTCAAATGAGGATCCATGTTAACAGTTGTTAACCATTACACCAGGGCCGGCCTAAGGCATAGGCCATATAGACGGTTGCTGGCACTGGTTGCCCTCTCAAATAAATGAATGAATGAATGAATGAATGAATAAATAAATAAATAATACTAAAAATACCACTAAAAATGCCGTTGAGCACCCTTCCTCATTTTCTGCATTGAGGAAACAAATTAAGAAATAAATTAAGAAAAAAGTACACTTTTCACCCCTGTAACTCTTGTTATAGTGAAACTGACTAAACTTTTTTAAGACAACAATATCAGGGACCAATTGTTTATTTATATTCTAATAAATAAAGTTATTTATGAAAATAAAAATCTTGATTTTTGTCTTAAAACCATTGTGATGTCTGATGTGTGTTGCGGTTTACGGGGCTAGGGTTAAGGTTCTGGGGGGTTGAACCCTAACCCGGCTTTACACTTTTATCATATTTTATTTTAGTTTTTTAACTATTTATTTTTTTACATTATAAAACGGTAAGCAGAAAGCAAATAAGAAACAAAAAATCAAACAAATATGAGGTCGTGGGGTGATCAGTATATCACACTTTATTTTGATAGCTATTACCATCTATCTCCCCCTAAAGACCCCCTATACCCCCCTAAAAAAGAAAAAAACAGGTCTATTGTGGGTCTCAGAGGGTTAATCAAGTAACTGTTTCAGCCCTAAACTGAAGTTTCTCTGGGGTCACAATCACATTTGTGATTATATCTTATAGAGGTGATAAAAGCAAGATTAATACATTTGCAGTAGCAGTGTAGCTAAAACTCATCAGGTCACACAATTTTATTGGTGACAGAATTTGGTGTAACACCTGTAAAGCGTAATTCGTGGACGCCATGTTAGTGAAATTTGTGGCTAAGACAGTAAATTAGCTAGATTTTTAACATGTTTACTGAACTTTAAGGAGCCATGCAAACTAGTGATGTGTCAGTCACGAACGAGCCGGTTCAGAGAGCCGGCTCTTTTAAGTTAACGATAAGAGCCGGCTCCCGTCTGAAACGTTTTTTTTTTTAGTTTTTTTTCTTTACTTAATTCAAGGCAGAATAATAGGACGATCTTCTCCGCGCCACGGGCACTTCATGCACTGACTGTGACTGAATGTTGTGTTGATGACGTCCGTGCGACCAATCAGGTGATGACAGACAAGGATCATATCATCAAGCAGGGAGGGGCGGGGCTGCGCGGCACGCTGACGGTCTACAGGTACAGAGCAGGAGGGAGCGGAGGAGCGAAAGAGAAAGTAGTGCGGTGCGATGCGGTGAGGTGCGATGCGTTATGGTGCGCTGAGGTGCGGTGCGGTGCGTTGCGGTGCGTTGAGCTGCGTTGCGCTGCGGTGCGGTGCGCTGAGGTGCGGTGCGGTGCGGTGCGGTGCGCTGAGATGCGTTGTGGTGTGCTGAGGTGTGCTGAGGTGCGTTGCGCTGAGGTGCAGTGCGTTGCAGTGCGGTGCACGAATAGCAGACAAGATGAGTGATAGTTGGAAACGAAGCAGCATGTGAAATTATGGTATTCTAGAAATTATAAGGTTTAGTATAATTATATTGAATAATTTAAGTGATATATGTGCACAATTACTAATCATGGGTCAAAACAGCGCTAAATTTGGCTGAATTATAAAAGGCAGATAAATATGGTAGAAAGAAGAGCCGTTTGGGAGCAGAAAGAGCCGGCTCTTCTTGGTGAGCTGAGCCAAATGATCTGGCTCACTAAAAAGAGCCTGAACTCCCATCACTAAAGCAAACTAACTTTAGACATCACCTCTACTACTAGTAGCTAGATAATGAGAGAAGACCTGGTAGGGAACTAGTTTTATTGATGACTCCACTGTGTCCGTTATTTGTTTTTAGTGAGCAGCTAATTAATCAAGCTGACTAAATAAGCGTTGACAGCTGGCTCTCGAGTATTAACAATATAACGATACTCCTGAAGCTTTAAGAACTTGTCTAACTGTTATAATGTTTTACTCCATGACGTCACAACCGTTAACAGACAAAAAAACGGCCGTTTATTAGCCGTTAACGTCAGTTGGTGTTGATTGGGGAGCAACGGTTACCTGCTGGCTGCTCCCGTTCTTCCCTCCTGGCAGCGCTTATATCGTAAAAGCTCAACGTTTCCGGCAGGTCTGGAGGTAAACCGATTTTACCGGACTTGTGCAAATCATCCCACGGTCGTTTCTGTCGTTTCTTTAGCTCAATTTCTGCTTCTTTCTCCTCTGACAGCTTGCTGGTCCCCGACAGGTCCGCCATCTTTACTTTGGCCGCCGCCGTGTCGCCCTTTGCAACGTCACTGAATTATGCGTAAAAACAAACGACGTCATCACGTTAGGAGGTAGATTCAACAGTTTATTAGGTGTTACACCAAATTCTGTCACCCATAAAATTGTGTGACCCTGATGAGTTTTAGCTACACTACAAATATATTAATCATGCTTTTATCACCTCTATAAGATATAATCACAAATGTGATTGTGACCCCAGAGATTCTTCAGTTTAGGGCTGAAACAGTTACTAGATTCACCCTCTGAGACCCACAATAGACCCGTTTTAGTCTTTTTAGGTGGGTACAGGGGGTCTTTAGGGGGAGATAGCAGGTCAACAGTAGATTTCACATAGAAGTGGTGTACATCATCTGAAAGCTGAGAACCTGAAGATTAATTTGAGATGCAGCTCAGTACTGTGTGTCAAGTTGTTCTAGTCAGAAATCAGAAATAGGCTACACATGAATTAATCAATTATTTATTTAAAACAAATAGTGAAAGTGTATAGGGGGTTAAGAACAGTATGATAGAAGTATATGATGTCCATCCCCATGCTCTATTATGTTTCATAAGTTGTTGTAGCAATTTTTGGGTTGATACCATTTGTTACACAGATTTGGTGCTAAACTTAACCATTTTTTACCACTCAAGATTTGATAAAAAATGATCAGTAATCCTTCCAAAATACCACATTAAGAGACACCAAGACGTTGAGGAACACCATAGAAAAAGTCATGCTGTGATTTGGTATCAAAAACTTTTGACTTTTGGAGATTTCTGCAAGAATTGCATTTTTTGGCGATTAGATGGCAAGCACTTCTGTTCTGGAAACTGCTCAGAAACCCCCTTACTATTATTAACCCCCTTACTATTATTAATTATATATAATTCATTATTATTAATAGTTATTCAGAGATTTTTTAATCAGATAAAATATAACTCTAATCCCCTGAAAATAATTTGGAATAATTTCAGTTGCTTTCATTATAAACTATATTTTTGAACATTTTATCTTATTTTGAAAATATGTGCTTCTTGGCACCCTAGAATATAACAAAACAATTTAGATTACTTTACTTTTTTTAGGTTAAATTTCATATTCATAAAGCCAAATTTACAGGTAAAAAGTAATGTTTTTCACAAATGAGGCCTACATTGATTAGATTAGATTTTTCTATAAATCCAAAGGCTGTGAACATTATATATAAATAAATAAAAAAATAAATAAGACTTATGTATTTTGTAGGTACTTAACTTTGTTTTAAATCTTTTTTATGAAAGGTAATTATCCTCTAGCCTAAAAGTAAGCAAAGTAAAGTAACTTTTCTTCTGTACACCCTATACTAGGCTATATACTTCATCTATATTTGTTATACAGGACAGGGAACTTGTGCTTATTTGTTTATTTCAATAAAGATACAAAAAGATAAAACGGCTAAAACCGAGGTGAACAAAGACCTTCATTTCTGTGTACAACTGTTATTATTATTATTGTTATTATTATTATTATTATTATCATTATTATAGGAAAATTCCTCATGTATAAAGATATGGACTAACTCCAAGCCTAAACTCATTTTTGCCAAGAACTGATTGAATATTGCACAAACAGTAATGTAAACACATATATACTGTATATTAATATGAATGTTATATGTTCAAATTATTTTTTATCATGTATTTATATATGTCCCTGGCATCACCATTTTTATTTGTAAGAAAAGAAATGTGCTGTTTTTTTTTTAACTGGCCACAAAATTATTTGTATTTAATTATTTGATTAAAATCTGGCAAACCCCTTTAGGAATATGCTTCTCTGCAGCAGTATATCACAGGTATACAGAGAAAATAATGACATAGGAATTAGAGAATGAAATGTTGTTGCAGTGTCCACTATAATCCACTTGGTGTCGCCAAAGGTCCATCAAATTCTCCTGGATTAAAAGTCTACCCAACAACAGTACCGAGGTGAGTTCCTGCAGAGTTATCTGGAGAACTTAGTTGAGTAGTTCATACATTTTTTCATGTTCCAGGTTTTACTGAGCAGAATTATTCAGGTAACTCAGGTGAGCAGGTGAGGCATGAATACAGGGAAGATAGATCAAATCCAGGGTAGATCTTACAGAATTTTTACCTGTATCTTAAATGTTTTAATGTTTAATATCCTTGTAGACAAGAAGAAGCACAAATACAACCAACCTATTGATGAACTGTAAATTCTGGGGCCTATAACATTATTGTTATCCAATGCTGACAAATTATTTTTATAAACTGCAATAGATATACTGAAGGCTGCTACACATTAAAGAAAAAAAATCACCACTAGATATAATTTTGACATATTCATCTCATTCCAGGACTTATTTCATTATTTAGTGATTTCCTACATTTCCCAGAATGCTTTGTAATAACCTCCAAGGAGCAGGGGAAACAGTGCATGAACCTGTAGTTAAGATGTGGAATCAAAAGTGAATTTATGAGCATGTAAATGAAACCAGTTAGTGAAGTTTGAATACTGGAGCATGTTTATGATATTTAAAACACAACCTGTCCTGTGGCTGCATTGCGTTCTGGTCTTTGGGTAAAAAAATCTCTATTTTTATCTCTGATTCCTCCTAATATGATCATTAAATATCAGCAGAAAATGGCAGCTCTGGAAAGAAGCTTTTGCTCTTTTATTTTTGATGCCAAAACATGTTTAGGGTTGGATCACTGAATCATTTTATCACCAGGAACAAGAAAAATGTAGCACAAAACAACAATTTTATTACAGAAATAATCCTAAAGTGTGAGTTAGATTTTTGTATTTTAAGATGTAGATGGGAATGAAACTGTACCCTGTCCCAAAAGAGAACAGTCAAAACAACCATCTTTAGCCAAATAGCAAATACAAATTTCTCCCCGCAACGTCCATTTAGCAGCTGTTCAGGAGCTTTCGACTGTATTACACTTTCTTCCTCACTAGATATGGCGATGTCCAGTTGTTATGTTCAAATTTACATTTTTCTGAGCACTTTATTAAGGACTTTTCGCTCATGTTGGACAAGTCAAAATTACATTTTCCAATCTGTTGAGGAAGATCGTAAGATATGATCGAAAGCTCCAGAAGAGCTACTAAATGAGCTTTGTTGCTGTTTTCAAGGTCAAGAATGAACTTTCCAATGAGTTATCAAACTAATCAGAGTTAACAGTAAATAAACAGATGCTACATGCACACATGATGCATGCAACCAAACCAAATTCAAGTCCTTTGTAAGCACGGTTTATTGGCACACATAATGGTAAAGCATACATACCAGACATCAGATATGACACTGAACACCTCTGCTATATAATGTACAAATGGTGTCTAATAATACTAGGCTCAAACATATTTAGAAATGTGTTAGCTTCCTTACAAATGCACAAATAAATACCCATAAGATCCAATTGTATAAAGACACATTATGTCGCTGTCTTCTTGCCCATTTTCAAACAAAAGTCCAACAAAAGAGATCAGGGATATATTATCAATTCATTTAAAGATTAAAGAACAATTGTGAGCACAAATACTGTACAGGGATATCAAACTATTTCTGTGGGGTGGATGGGATTTTACCTGTGCGTTGTTTTCAAAATTTTCTTCTTATGTCACAGAATATACAAGATGATTATGTGACTGTCAACTGTGTGGCTTTGGTTCTGCACTAGCTAAAGAGGATGGGAAACAGTAGAGAGCAAACCAGCGTTCATCCAAACCACCCAACAGAAATCTGAACCTCCTGTACAAAACAAAACAGCTGCCATATCCAAACTGGTTTCAGTGGCTGATTTACAGTGGACAAAATCGATTCCACCTCTATTTACAGAGCTACAAACCTTGTAACAGTGTTCCCAAACTGATGAACCCAAAAAGGAAAATCAGACTGATGTGTTTTTTAAAAAGTACATATATCAAACAAAATAAAAATCCTATAAAATCATGCAGGAAAAAGGCTTTAGTATCAGTTTGGGAGTAGGTCGTTAAAGGGAAAGAAGTCCAATTTCCGAGGAAGGGGAGAAAAAAAAAAAATCAACATTAATGCATCAATGCGTGTCGGCAAAGTTCACATACTGATCGGCAAAATTACAACGTGACTGCAAAGGATTCTGAGAGAAGCAAAATACCAATAGACTACGAACACAATCAAACTGGTTTGCATGAAATCACAATCTGTGACGACCGCAGTAATGTGGAAAAACAATCCTAGGACACGATTTTCCCTCGTTTGAAAGGAGTCCATATAGCGGTAGAGAACTTTTATTTCCTCTTAATTGGAAATGGAAATAAACAGCAACAGCAGAAACAAACCGACTGAATTTCCAATAAAAATGCAATTGCCTCAAACATTTGTCTCCAATGTGGTTCGATGCTTCCGTTGGCTCTGTTAAAAAACACCTTGCCTTCTCACCGTTGCCATTTTTCTGAGACATTTTGTTTGTTTTTATACTTCTTCTTCTTTTCTCCCCTCTGTCTACTGTCAACATGATGACTTGCGACCTGCAGGTCAACCAATCACAGCTGTAGTATTCCACGAGACGAGAGGTTTGTATCTGAGGGGGGAATTTGATCCACAATTTTCCACTGCATTCTTGAAAAAAAAGCCCCCGCCTTTGTATTTTTACATTACAGTTGCATACATACTCATATGCAGTTGTTGTCTTTGACGTGTGGATATTGCTGAGCAGTTCTCAGGGTCCTCCAAGATGTTACAGTGATTCAGAGAAGAAGAAAATATCCAGAATATTTTTGGCTGGACGTGCCAGTGGTGAATTTGCAGATTCTGATTCAGTACAATGTTATGAGGCGTAGAAGCACTGCCTTCAGGGGGAAGGGAGAGGTTAAAAAGTCCAGTCCACATGGAGTCAAGGATCTGTTGTTCTCTTCTTCTTTTGTTTTACTGCGAGGGCTGGGGCGCCGTGCTCTCGGGCTTGCTGTCCTGGCCGGCGGGGGGTTTGCTGCTCCAGGGAGCGTTGTTGCCCAGCGCCGGGGAGCTGTTGAAGTCGTCCTCGTCGTCCAGGCCGTTGGTGGCGTCGTACTGCGTGTTCTCCAGACGAGTGATCAGACGCTCATCCTCGTCCCCGAACTCGCCACCCATCAGGGTCGGCTCGCCAACCACCATCACGTCCTGGAGAGAGAGTCAGAGACGGGGAGAGCAAATTTACAAACTGAAGAGAAAGGAAATTACAAATGTTCTTGTTCGTGGGTTTTTAAAAGGTCACGTCATGTCCAAACTGTGTCCTTTTTTTGTTACACTTACAATACTGTTGTATAGCACTTTTATTCACATACTTCTGCTATTTTAATGTTGGCATTAAAATACAATCAGGTCTTTTCAAGACCACCATAAATTTAAGTTTATCCAATGGGGTTTTGAATAGGTTTCTCAAAGATTAGGCGACTAATCTGTCTTTTTAGTCCTAACAATCATCTCAATCATCATTTAAAATGTATTTAGTTTTGTCTTATTAATAACCAGGCTACATAAACACAAAACAACTTATCTTTTTAGTTACTCAAAACAGAATACGAACCCCCTTTTTCTTCTCGACACTTCTTTCATTACTAAACCCACTTTTAGTTTATCTCACCGGTTTTATATATTTTTTTTTTTAACTCAATTTTAAAACTGTTACACAAATATAATCCATTTTTACACGGGCACCCGTGACGTGTTTTCAGTTTAGTGCACGACCGTGCATGTTTAGCCTCGGGGTGATTCAAAATTAATATGCTAAAGTGGGAGAGAAATCACCAGAGGAGAAATTAATGCATATCTGTTTCATCTAATTCTCAGACCAAAGCGCCATCTGAATATCAAGTGAACTCACATCCAACCAAAAAGACCTTATAACATTTGCATTACATCAAATAAATGAACATGCGTGTCGTCTGTCTCGCAGAGTTTTTGCGAAAAAATGTAATTTAATCAACCGCCTTTTAATACTGAGGGTTAAAAACACAACAAGGTCATAACGACGAACATTTACTGTACAAGACTTTCATTCAGCTGCAGTTGCTGATCTATTTCTGTGTTTATCACGTTTTCCAGCTGAGCGAGGAGCGCCCAAACCCCCTACGATGGGACTTGTGTACTGTACTGCTTCAACACAGACCCCCTGCTTGCAAAGTGTATGTATGTTTCAGTGTGTTTGTGTGAGCGTTTAGACGTTGGTGTATCCAGTGAACCAATCCCTACGGTCGACCCCTCTCGAAGCACTCGGTGCAAATGAAACCTTCCCAGTACAGAAAGCGGATTCCCCCGCGGTCTGCACCCGCCCCAATCAATACTCATCATGTAAGACATATTTCACAGAGATGGCCTTCTTGCAGCGGGTCAAGGAAGGGAAGCAGAGAGATTTAGCCATTATCCAGCGCTATCTGTGACTCCTGTGATGAGTCTTGAGAAGGAGGGTGTGCTTGTTTGATTTCATGTTTCAGGGCAAACTCTCCCACACTTCATGAACAAAGTGAACTTCTGTTGACAAATAATCACTGGCGTGTAATTTGTGGATTCAAACATTGATCAATAAGCTCTGTGAATCATGGCTGTATTTCTTTGTGTGTGTGTGTGTGTGTGTGCTGAGTGTGTGAATCTCATCTCCCTGTGACTGACTAAGCATCTCCCTGCTGGCAAGCCCCAGCGCCACCCACCGTAACCTGGGAAGAAGCTGTACAGTTAAATGGAGCGCACGCTTCACTGGCCAAGTGTGTCAACGCTGCCTGGCTCGGGAGATCTCGCTCCTCTCAGCCGCTACACACTCACACACAAACACACACACACACACACACACACACACACACACACACACACACACACACACACACACACAAACATGCACTGGCACACAAACCCAGATTAATGTACAATCACACAAACACAGACAAAAGCAGACTCAGATTAACCCTACATGTATATGCATTGTATACAACAAAAGGATTGTACACAGAAATCCCCTCAGAGACAAACACACATGACCACTTCCTGCATTGATGTAAACATACAAACAAAAACTAGACGACTTAGCACACTTCAAAAAACACACACTTAGATGAAGAGTGCGTTTATTTATCGAAGCCATCCCCAAAGCCCCCCTAGCGACCACTTCTACACCCCACTATGCCTTAATCAGGCTAATTAATTTAGGTGAGCTTTTCAACTAAATGACAATATCCACACTGATTTGTCAATTTGCATAGCTAATTAAGTCATTAGCTAAAAACGTGTTGATTGCCAACAAGCCATGCATTCACCATCTGTTCCTGTGAGGAGGCCTGTCAACCTACCTCTGGCCAATTTTGGGCCAAAAAAAAAAAATCCCTCAGACGATAACAGCTGGTGGCTAGTCTGAGACTGGGGAGCACTAATTGTGAGCTAATTAATACTGTCAACTCGTCTACTCATCTCGTTAAGAGCTAGCTTTAGCAATAGCTAAGCGGCGACGCTTTGAATGGGCGATGAACGCCTCCCTTCATTCAATGAGCAGTGTCATTAACATATTGTTTTTTTACTACAGAGATTAGCAGTGAGTATAGCTTGGAGGACATATTTGCTCTTCATGCCTCCAAAACAACAAGTGGGAATTTAAAGAAGAAGTGGCGGGATTGTGACGACGACAAAGAGGCGGGACAAAATTGTCCCATAAAGCGGTGAAGAGATTAGATGATAAAAGTTTTTAATAAAGTTTAGTTGTCCCGCCAGCCCTTCTGCATTCATATTAAAATATAATTTTAAAGGATAAAACTGGTGATATTCAATGTTCAATGTCTTGTAGTACAAAACCAACAATGTGATGTTTGTCTCTCAATGACTGTCAGCTCCAAGCACATTTTGTTCCTACTGAAGGTGTAAATAATAAAAAAATGCTCACAATTACATTGATACTTTTTTTAAAAGGTCATTTAGCAGCAATTTCTCCTGGTATCAGTAATTTCCTAAAAGTGTTTAACTAATGTTACTCACATAATAGGGTAAATAGTGCATTTATTGGGGACTATTTTCAGTGGCGGATTAATACACTCTGGTGAGTTTTTCCTGCAGCAGGACGGCGTATGTGGGATTGAATTAAAATGAACTACAGTGTATTTGTTCATATTAATGGAGGAACATGTCACCCAGAGCAACAGTGTGGCTCATTGATGTGTTTTTAATAGTTTTTGGACAACAACATATAGCTCTATGGCACAGATAATACTTGTTAGTAAGATCAATTCATTTTTGGTTTTGTTTTTTTAATGAGATTTGTTGACAATAAGGAAAATATAGCCACTAGGGGTGTAAGAAAATATAGAAAATATCACAATATTATGTTTTGTAATACTTTATCAATTCTCAAAAACACTGTATTGTTTTTTTTAATAGTTGGCATGCAAAGATTAACTCCATTAAATTTAATTTGCAAAGTGATGCATCCTCTCAGTGTATGTGCCCTCTCAAAGTAGTGCTATGATGTTTCAGGGACTGTGATAAATGATCCCACTGTTCCGATTGCATGGAAAATAAACGTTTTTCACTCAGAATTTATGTACATGGTGGTGTATTCTTTATGACAGTTTTCCTAAAATTAGATGAAAAATAAACAATATATATAGTATTGCAACATTTTGCAATATATTGAATCGTAACCCCTGTATCATGATGTGCATTGTATCGCCAGATTCTTGTCAATAAACGGCCCTAAATTCATTTCAATTCAATTTATTTTTATATAGCGTCAAAACATAACACAGCAGGTCTAGACTGTACATTATAATTCAGAGACCCAACAAGAGATCCCCAATGAGCATGCACTACTAGGTACGACAGTGGCAAGAAAAAACTCCCCTTTAATGGGTAGAAACTTTAGGCAGAACCAGACCAGACTCTGGGTGGGCGGCCATCTGCCTCGACCGGTTGGGTTGAGAGGAAGAGAGAGATGAACAGCAACCACAATAATAGCACAGCAGCTATAAGTAATAATACAAACAGGACAATAATCAATAGCGGTGGATATAATAGAGTGATAATAGAAATATCAGTAATAAAAGCAGTAATAATAATAGAAATATGACTACTACTACTACTAATAATAATAATAGCAGTAATATTAGCAGTAATAATAATAGAAATATGACTACTACTAATAATGATAATAGCAGTAATAATAGTATAAATATGACTACTACTATTACCAATAATAGCAGTAATAATAATATAAATATGACTACTACTACTAATAATAATAGCAGTAATATTAGCAGTAATAATATTATAAATATGACTACTACTAATAATAATGATATCAGTAATAATAATATAAATATGACTACTACTAATGGTAATAGCAGCAATATTAGCAGTAATAATAATATAAATATGACTACTACTACTAACAATAATAGCAGTAATAACAATAGATATAAGGCTGATAATAATGATAGTAATAAAATACTACCAGCCTTATCCTTTAGGGGTCCAAAAAAACAAAACAAAAAAAAACTCTTAATAAAATGTTGTCACCATCTGAATAAAATTACTAAAAGTTTTTGGGCAAGGATGCAACACAAAAAAAAGACTTTGTCTGTGCCTATAGATTGTGAATTAAG
>CAKAKR010034776.1:2500-21846 GCA_916700685.1 Adelosebastes latens | reverse complement strand
TCCAACGATGTAAAATACAATGCCAATTAGCATTGTAACAACAGAGAAATAATCGACCAAACACAAGTTTCCGAACTTTGTTTTTCCAGTTTATAAAAGGGGAAATCACAAAATGATAATCTAAGGCATAACATAGTGCAGTTAAAATAAATATCTATCTATAAAAAAGTAATATAATTTTTTTATTTTGTGGAAGACAGTATTTCAGATGAGAAAACTGGACGTAAACAGGACTAGGAAACATTTTCATTAGTTGCTCTTTGTTTTCAAATGCATTCCTAGAATTCTGAAAGAAGTTGGGAGACATGCTTTTAAGTTCAAAGCACCATCAGACTGGAGTAATTTGCCCAATTTATTACAATCAAATCAGATCGATTACTTCTTTCCATGATTTCAAGACTTCTTTGCTTGTTTATCTTAAAGGTCCTATATCATGCTCATTTTCAGGTTCATACTTGTATTTTGTGTTTCTACTAGAACATGCTTACATGCTGCAATGTTAAAAAAAACCTTTATTTTTTCTCATGCTGTCTGCCTGAATTTACCTGTATTTACCCTCTGTCTGAAATGCTCTGTTTTTTAGTGCATTTCAACGGAATTGCAACGGAATCGCGTTGCTAGGCAACAGTTTGGGTCCATGTTTACTTCCTGTCAGCTGATGTTATTTACATACACTGCAACAGGAATTAAACTGGGACACATTTAGTATGTTTACATTTAAAACCATGTAATGGTCTAAATATTGTATATTTGTGACATCACAAATGGACAGAAATCCTAACGGCTTGTTTCAAACGCACAATTTCTGAATACGGGCTGTGTGTATTTCTCCGTATATTGAGCGTTTTGATAGTTTAGCAGTATTTATATAGCACTTAAACCTGCTTTATGATGTAAAAGACCTGAGAATCTCACTTTTTACAATATGGGACCTTTAACAAGTGAACCGAACTGATTCCGATATGAAAAAGTCGTTAAAGCTACACATCACACAGGCCTAAACGTTGTTAGTAAATGCTGATGGTATTAAAAAAATAACATTAATGGTTGTGGAGTACATATTTTCCTCTAAAATCACGACAACACTTTTTTTTTATCTCCCAGAATTAAGTGCAGAGTGGGACCTCTTGCTGTTTTCTCACCAGCTTTTTTGTATATTTCTTGATTGTTCATTTTTTACTGGTTCATTACATGATTTATTGCCAAGTAGGCTATTCAACATTCAATGCATACCATAAACAAGTTAAGAGGGAAAAAAATACAGGCAAAGTACTGCAAAAGACAAGAATAGAAATATAGAATAGAAAAATTACAATAAAAATATGAAAAAGATACTAAAGCAAATATGTAGGCTACAATAAAAATGCTCATATAACTGTTTAGTTGTCTTAACTAAAAGAAAAGACCTTGCTGCAATATCTGAAATGCTCTATATTGAAAGAGTGCATCCCTTGAAAAGTACACTGCTTATTCTGTAGATTAATAATCATGAGATAACTTAAAAAATACATTAAACTAGGTGTGTGCAGGTGCTTGGTTTTAGTAAAAACAAAAAAGGGTGCAAACGGTGAACATGTTCTCGACTGTCCACAGGTCCTTCCTATTGACTAGAGAAACATTGAGATCCAGCTTAGGCCAAGATGACATCCTGTTGTCCAATATTAAAAACGAACCGAGTATCTGCCTTGAAAGAACACAGCTTATAGCACAGGAAATTGAAATGTATGGTCTGAAGCATTCACTACCTTGACCGGTATCAGCTTTTACCTGTGTGACCCACCTCAATGTTTGCTTCATAGGCAAACTGTGGAAAATGGAGCACACCCTTTGACCTCTTCATTAGCCTACCTTGGAGGACAACCCCAGCAAGTTTGATCACAGCACCAACGATGTCGAGAAGTCGTCAACCTATAGTCACCTGAAGGGAGAGATGCTGTCGGACCGAATAAACACAAAAGACTAAGGGGTTTTGGCTAGAATTATACCAACTCTCTTATTATATCTAAAATGTTTTGGTACCAGCAAGAAGACTGAGGGAGACAAACTGTGCTTTAACATTGCTACAGATGCAGTGTGAACTTCCTTGAGTCTGAGAGAGAAAAGATTTCCTGACGCAGACTCTCAGAGGAGCTTCATTATTAACCCGTTTTTAAAAAAAAGAAATGAAAGGAGACTATGAGAGACAGAAGACTTTGGAGTATTTCTTCCCTTTAGATGGAAGGCAGACTGGAGTCTGCAGAGACTTCTTTCTGAAGACGCTTGATGCATCTGGGAAATTTGCAAGGTCTGCACTCTGCTTAATCCTTTTTTCTCTTCGTATTCACTGGAGACGTGCAAAGTTTCATTTAGCATGTAATTCATATTCAGTGAACATTCATTATAAAAACAGAGCTGAACTTGAAAGCTCATTAGGACTGGACCTCAGCCACCGTGATGCACTGCATGAAAACTTAGCAACATTATAAGTTTACTGAACATTTTTCATGAAATTAATTTGGTGTTCATTCTTTACCTTGAAAACAACAGTTGAAAAAAAAAAATAGGCTTGTTCACTTGCTCGCCTGTTCTTGAGTACGACTGTTCGATCAAACACAATCTGGTGATGAGGACAGTGTGACGTGGTGAAAAGCCCCAGAAAAAGTGAGTAAGTGACTATGAAGTTAAGAAAAGCAAACGGTTTTGCTGCTCTGCATTTTGTTTCCCCAAAGAGACCTATAATACAAATGCAGCTGACCATTTCTTTAAGAAGAAACAGCTGCTACTGAAAACATCTACATGTGAAATATCTCTAAATTTATGCTGAATGAATTGTTTATATATAATTCAAAAGCCGCGGTTTTAGCCTGGAGGGAATGGTATTATTCAGACTGGGTTATTATATGAGTGGAATTGCAAAGTAGAAACCGTGATGGAGAGAGTGTAATGGTGTTCGTGTCCAAAAGCGCTGAAAAATTACAGCCATGAATAAGGTCAAATGTATTTTATTTCTTTAAATATAAAAATCCCCCTAGCCAGAGTGTACAGTTCACAATTTTTAACAGGGTGTTTTGACAATAACGGTGAATATGTCTCCCTTTTTCCAGATGAATACAGAAACCTTCCATGAATAGTGGAGGGAGGAAAGAATATATTGTTAATTTGGTTGTCCACAAGGGAAGTCTGATGAAACAGTGAGTGATAGCCAATTTAAGTGCACACTACAAAAAACACAACTACTGCTGCTTTAAAAATAACTTGTTGTGGAATGAACAAAAGAAAAGATGCTAAATAATATACAGAACTAAGAGACGGATGAAAAATATTCCCCTTTGGCATAAACTGCACCAGAAAAACTGACTTGGAGCTGAAAACCAACCATCTAATAAACAGCATATTGCTTTGAGAGAACGGCAATCTGTTAATTATTGGATTCAGAAGAGCTAAACATTCGATGTGATCACGATGTAAACACTTTTCTGTCAATAGTCACAACCCATGTTGGAAAAACACGGTTAACATTGTGATTGCAACATGTTCGAACCTCAAAGTGAAAAGAAACTACAGGTGAACATAAACTGTTGACTTCTATATCTTGAATGCTAAGCACTCAGCATGATACACGGGGTGATGTGCTGTTGGTTGTTTCAGTAAATAAAATATTCTGAAAAGTTGATTTCCCTGGCTTTCCTTGAGCTGTTATCAACGCAGGCCAAAACAGGCTTAGGGGTGATGAAGTAGGAGTTTCAGCATGGACCCAAATCTGAATTTATGCTCTTGTCCAGGTTCCAAAGCTTACAGTATATATCACTATTGTCATGGCAACCTACCAGCAAAGCCCACAATCCATTTGGGGGTCCTAACACAAGCTTTATATACTCTAGACATCGATGCCTAGTGTGGATTTTTTTACTGTAACGGTAAGACCCTTCAAATTAAATGTCATTCACAACAGTGAAATAAAACCCACTAGAGTTTCTCCACTGATGACAGTGGAAACGCTGCATTTAACATTTGGCGCAGCATGAATAAAAAAAAAAAAAAAAAAGACAATTTCAAGGTAAGCTTTCTAAATACAAACACCAAGTGCTAAAATAATCAGCTAAAAGGATAAGTTCTCAACAAGGTTATTGTGTATGTGTACAAATAATCAAGAGTGACAAATGTTACCAGTACAGTCTGGACTGTAGTCTCGATACAGTTGTCTCTAACACGGACATACCAAAGGCAGTCGTTTGTTCACTCTCTCACCCAAACACAGATACTTCAGCGGCTCCTACAAAATGCACATTAAGTAGGTTCAACGTACATCATCCAGTCCTCAAATTCCTGGATTGTGTAACTGTGGGTGATTCACTTTTATATTGTTCATATTTGGTTCAGTTCTCAAGTTCCAAAAACTTGTTTACCTTGTATACTGGTCTGCTTCAGGTCACATCCTCCGCTGACCAGTTCTCCCACCTATCTAAGCACCAAAGGGGTCGGTAATGTTCATTGAAGAAGAAAAACAAAAACAAAAAAACACGACAATCGTTGTTGTTCCATCCATCCTACATCAGTCCGTTAGTGCGCTTTTTGTCCTCTTGCCCTGTTTCCCTCCGGTGGAGGTGACGACGTTGCCGTTGCAGGCTCCTGCCGGTACCAGAGTCTGGTCCTGCTGCTCCTCCTCGGCGTCCGGAAGCTCCTCTTGGATCTGTCGCAGACGGGCCATGGCGCGGTCGATGGTGGCCGTGCTCACCAGGTTGAAGTCGTGCATGCTGACTAGATGCAGGAGGAAGTTGCGGCAGAGATTGCGGCGGATGATGTGAGCACCAGCGTTCTCAGCGAAAAGCATGATGGCCTGATTCATCTGGTTGTCGGCTATGAAACTGACAGGGAAACGGGAGAAACGGAGGATAGAGGAGTTCAGTTTCTAGTGTTTAAATAGACTGATGGGACAAGAGCAGCTGTAACTACAATATGGTACAACTTAGGGCTGGCTAGTACCAATACCCTTAAGCTGATATCGATACCAATACCTCATTCAACACCCATCATGTAAATGGAAGCTGTGTGTGTCCCACTGGCTAATCGCCGCCTCACTGCATAGCGCTCATACAGCGGTTACAGCTGGTAATGCTGACCCCAAACCCACAGTGGTGGGGTCTCAGAAGCGAAACGCTCACCCTCTGGTTCCCCCCCAGGTTAAAACTGTTAGCACTGTTGCCATTGTTAGCGCTGTTAGCTACTAGCTAACAATAGCTAGGTTGTAGCTGCTGCGGAAGTGGGTCAATCACACGCTGCACTAAATTGTAGAACTACTGTGATGATTGGCTGAGAGCAAAACCATATAATGGGAATTTTTTTCTAGATCCGAGCACAAAAAGGATAGATTGCAGGTATCGTTTGACTGAAAAGTTTCGATACTACTTGGTACTGGGTTATTTTGGAGTGCCGATGCCCAGCCCTCAGTTTAGTTACATACACGGCTCCAACAGATATACTTTACATATGAGAGATTACAAAGGAAATACTAAGTGCTCTGGATTTGTTTTTAAACTGTAGTCAAATCTTCCCGTTTGAACCATTATATTGGTTAAATCTCAGCTTCATCATATCCCACGTACCCGTACTTCATGACATGCAGGTTCCACAGCTTCATCACTTCCTTCTCTCCCTCATTGACATCTGTGAACTCATCCAGTTGCTGTAGGTGAAAAGAAAAGAAAAAAAATGACAAATTATGATACAATTGAAGACCTTAACCTTTGCCGTAATGTCAAATACTCCCAATACCTGTGAACAGGTTGTAATGAAGTTTGGTCTTGAGAGCAATGGAACCATTTTAATAATGATTAATTCATTTTAAGCATTTTCTGTCGGACCTGATGGTGAAATTACTGTAATATTGAGAGAGACTACGGCAAGTAACGTTAGCAGGTTCAGGAAATCAATACTGAAGTGGTAAAAATGTTGTGTTCGAGTGTAAGAGCAAGCTGAAGAAGTGTTCTGTGTTGGCAATAGTTTTTGCTCTGAGCACTATTAAGTTATTTATGGGGAGCAGGGCTGACCCAAATGCTTTGACTCTTTGTTGCCATGGTAATCCGACACCAAAATCAGTACTCCAAAGCTTAATTTTTCCCTCCTGTTAAGATTTTATTCTCTGGGCACCTCAGAAACACTCACACACAGCCACTTTTATTCTATTTAAATCATTGCAAGAGTCTGATTGTGATAGTTTCCTGGCCTCAGTCAAGGTTACTACACAGTGTTTCCTTAGATTTCATTACTGGATTCTTGCTGGATCACATGGTAGGAAAAAAAACAGTACCCTCGGTTTCACAATACATGGGCACAGAATATTAAGTGGAGATGAAATGAAAAATGCCTTTTTAACCCTTTTAGATCAGATCATATTGTGCACCTATTTAACAATATATGCAAAAAAATTACCGAACAATAAATTTTATATACTTATATACTACTAGAAAATATTCACATTTAAGAAGCTGGAATCAGAGAATTCTTGCTTTTTTTCTTAAAAAAATAACTCAAAACAATTAATCGATTATCAAAATAGTTGACGATTAACTTAATAGTTTAATAATAATTGATTAATCGTTGCAGCTCTAATTATGTTACAAGTTAACTGCATTGTCAAACCAATGAAACTACCCAGATCTCTTGTTGCATACTGACAGGATGTGAAGAAGACTCTTCTCTCGTCTGTCTCCACTAAACTTTAACATTATGTAACATTAAGCCAAGGATCAGTTCTCAATACGGTAAAAACATGACAGTAATACAGAGGTGTAAAAACCCGGCCAAGGTGAGATTCTATGTTTGCTTTTGGAGTAACTTGAGAAATGGACCTTTAAGGGCGTCTCCATAAGTGGTGTGACAACTTAATTCAACCGTGAAGCCAGACACAAAACGACGCAATGAGTAATGGCTTCTCACCGTGGCAGTCTTCTCTCTGAGCCACTCTGGATCTCTCTCGTCCTCACTGTCCTCCTCCATCTCCTGGGGCCGCAGGGGCATGCAGCTGTCACTGTGGAAGTAGAGGCGGTTATGTCCGCTGACATAGGTCCTCTGCTGCTCCAACTCTCCGTCCTCAGTCTCCAGGAACTCTGACAGACTCGGTTTGGTCCTCTTGGGCCTAGTGGAAAGGAGAGAAAAAGCAAATCCTGCATGTACACTATGAACTCTGGAATTTTAAATCTTTCATATTCTTATCTATTAGATATTACACATACTGATAACCTCAATACCGGTTTCTTCATTTTTTGGTATACATCACATTTATTTTCAGTGTTTATACAATGAAATAACACTACTTTCGTGTGCCAGATTAAGTAGGCCACCACCGTTAATTCAGTGTGTTGGACACATTTGTAATCAACATTTAAAGAAGTATCGGTTTGGAGTCAGTAAAGGCAGAAGGATGGAGATTTACTGTGTGCTAGTGCATCTTTATCAGGACTTAACATCTTGAAAAATCCATGCTTTTAAATACCACACCAGTATGAGAAACCTGCAGACTGAAAAGAGCTCATCTATTTAGGGTCACCTTCTAAATCTGTTTTAATCCAGCTCACTGCTCATGAACAATTCATTGGAGTTAATTCAACTGATTACTAACTCATCACTAAACCAGACTGAATGGAAATCAAATTAAATTCTAAATCATTTAAATGTCTGACATGCTTTTACTTTGAATACAAACACTGCTTTTGAACGGAGGTCCCAAGTTTACCTGCAGACCAGTATGTGAGTTACAGCAGTCCTCTTAACTGGGCCGTTGCGGCTGAAAGCGAAGCCGGGTTGGCTGTGGATGTCCTGAGGGTTGCCAACGTACGAGCCGTCATAGCACTCATTGATGGACACGTCTATTCTTGCTCCTTTGGGGTGAGGCTGCAGATTTAAAAGAAAGAAAGAAAGAAAGAAAGAAAAAGGCATCAGTGAAATTCTACAGGAAATTGGCCTGATGCATTTTGTGATTAAGGGGAGCCTGGCACTAGCTGTCAAGGTTAGAAGTGTGATTTCTCAAAGCGGAAGGCACATTAATGCTTTATGATTAAAGTGCCTGTTCAGACAGAGAAAAAGAGGGTTCCCTAGAGAAAGAGAAGCAACTAGCTGCAATTAAAAAAGTAGGTAGACTAGCTTTCCTAAACCCCTTGTTAAATACTGGCTGCCCTTTGTGGTTTGACAGATGATATGCACTGCAACACCTCAAAAGTTGAACTATTTTAAAAAGGTGCTAAATGCAATTATGGGAGCATTTCTATTGCCTCCACACGGCTCTCAACATGGCGACGATGGAGCCGGCGACTCGTAGCTAACAGCAAAAAAACAAAACAAAACAACGGCAACACTGCTGTTAACCTGGGGGGGAACTGGAGAGTGCTACCCTCCCGCAACGGCACCATTGGTCGGGACGGCGTTATCAGCTGTAACCGCCATATGAGAGCAGTGCAGAGGAGCGGCCGCGAGCTATCCAGTGGGGCACGCTCACATGCACTAACATGCACTAATAGCACCCACGGCCGGCAATATATATAAACAAAGCACGGAGGAGCTCAGATTACAACACACACAGAGGGAGAGGGACTTCATTCTCTGCTCAGGTAGACATTACTCCTCTATATCTTTATATAGACTAGTTGTTTGCTTCTATATTAATCTCTGGATATCGTATAGAGCACCTTTAACATTTTTCTTTTTGCACTGGATGACAAAAACACGTCAACATTGCAGGGTTCCCCAAAAAGTCCTGAAAGCTACAAGTTACTTTATTCCTTTTAAATCACCCAAATGTATTTATCCTACTAACAAGTATTGTCTGTGGAGCTACAGACTGACAGAGCTTCAGCATCAGTGTGATACAGCTCTACAAAAGTTACAAAACATATAAGAGCTGCTATATTTGTCTTTCATTTCATTTATTCCTCTCAGTTCACCGAACTAGCAAAGCCGTGTTAACACAGAATACTGTCCCTCAGTGTGTGCGGTGACGTCTGTCTGACACAGAGTTGCTCTCCAGAGATCATCAAAGAATTGCTTCAGAGTAAACTAACCAAGAAACAGCGGCCTCCTGCTTTTACCATTCGTCTACCAAGCTATCCATGTTTGCTACCGTGTTGTGGATTGAGATATAGCTTTACATACTAGAGATGCTCCGATACCAATACCAGTATCGGAAATGCTTCCGGTACATCCTAAAGTGCTGGATCGGGTATCGGCGAGTATGCACCGATACGATATTACGTTATCATATCCTTTATCAGTTCATTTATGCTACACAGGACCAACAACACGTGTCATCCACTACCCGATGCGTTCATCCTACCCGATTGGTACTGCGTGTGCAACTTTCAGAGATGAGAAAGAAGCAAGATGGCTCACACTTCTATCATCAGTTCTGGAAAAAACGATCGCCGAGTCCGAAATTGATGTGTTGTAAATGTATGCATTTGTTCATGTTTTACAAAGGGTTTAACCTGAGCCAGGCAGCAAGCATATCACATCAATACAGCGTTAGTAGTATACAGCTGTTAAAAAAATAATAATAGTATATATTTTTTGTTTTAAACGCAATGGTATCGGATCGGTACTCGATATCGGGCCGATACTCGATATCGGGCCGATACGCAAGTTCAGGTATTGGTATCGTTTAGGAAAAAAATGGCAACGGAGCATCTCTATCACATACTCACTCTCAATGGAGACCAGAGCTCCCACACAGCATTTTTGGCTGTTTTACATTTGTAGACTTAAACATTGCTTGAAATCAGGTAGTGTCTTGTGAAGACATGCAATTAGCCCAACCACCAAAAACAAAATTAATTACAAACACACTCACCACATAGTTGAAGATGAAGCGGGAGTGGGAGAGTTTGAGGTGTTTGAGCAGGCTGTAGAGTTTGCTGCAATTCAGGGTACACCAGGGACAGTGAAGATCATCTCTTGCCTCTGTTTGCTGCCGCGTGTTATTGTTGTACAAGAACTGAACATGGACAGATCACATTAGTATCAAGGTAAACCAGAGAGGATCTAAACCTCCAACAGATGTAAATGGATGATTCTATTCTAGCATCACAGAACATCAGAGTTACTGTCACATTTTGGTACATGAAACCCTCAGGACCGAGTCTTGATGAACAATTACAAAACAGTAAATTTTTTTCTACAGTATCAAAATGTGACAGTAATTCTAAACATGTTTTAAAATGTCTGAAAAAAACAGACCATAAAGACATTTTGCTTTTCAGCAACCTCGCCAAAAGATATTCTTGTAAATCAGTGTCCCAAGCCCAGTTTGTGTTTCTCACTGTGTTGTGGTGTACCTGATAAAATATACGTAGCTTCTGCCGCGGCTCACACAGGACCTGCTCTTTCCTCGTCTGAATGTCTGTGCTCACTGACTCTTTCACTGCTGACGGGAACAGATGGAGAGGTTATTTCTTGGAGAATCACCAATTTGACTTGATACATTCAACATGTATTTGACAAAAAAAAAATGTAGAAATTGTATCGTTTCACCCATAATATCAAGATTTGAAATGACAAGCACACATATCACTGTTGCTAAGCCCCTTTCAGACATGGAATATGCAACATTGCTGGCTTCTTCTACCTGTTGAAGTAAAGGCTTTTTGGCATTCAAACCCGACAGGTCTCTGTTGTGTAAATGTTCTATTATGGTTCCGTTCAAAAGACGACGGACCATTAAGGCCCTGACACACCAGGTCGATGGTCAATTTCGGGCCATCGGTGAGCGTCTGTCGGTCTAGTTTTTGGCGGTGTGTCCCGCATCGTCGGCTCTAGTCTGCCTGTGTCTGAGTTTTTTTGGTCCGATTCAGCGGCGGAGCCCGTCGGTGAGAGAAATCACCTCAGCTTAAACAAATCAGTGCACGAGAAGAGAAACGGAAGTGAGGAAAGCAAGCCAACGAGTAAAGTCAAGAGGAAAAACATAGAAGGCTTTTTTCATTTCATTTTTTAAAACGACAGGGCCATCTGGAATGAAGCTAAGTGGTGAGAAAATGGTCGGGAAACGCCGCTTTGTTTTATGTATGTATCATAAAAGCGGCTTGTATGTCCACAGTCCTCGGTCTTCTGGTTTCCCTTTTTGAATGATGAATACAGACTACCGCGACCTGCTGGTGTGGAGAGCTATTTCTTCTCACGCAGACCCTACATGCTAGTTGGTCGCTGGCTGTCGTCTTTGCGGTGTGTTCCGAGTGCAACTTTTTGGGCAAGACAAAGGCAACGTGAGGTAACGCAACAGTTGGCCTTTGTCGCCGCTGGTTCTTTGATGTCGGTTTGGTGTGTCTGGGCCTTTACAGGTAGAATAGCAATGCTTGTGTAATATTTGGCTCCTTACTGCCACAACAGTTGAAATGTAATAAGAGTGTTTACAGGTTTCTCGTGGGTTGCATCAGCGAGGGATTTCAAAACTCATTTTGCAGTTGGATTAATGTTTCTCTGTGGCTTAATTAATGACCATCATGCATCATGAGTGCTGAAGGGAGCCTCGACCTTACTTCTCACTTGCCTAAGCAACCATGTAGACACTTTAATATGTATCTTCTTATAAATTTCTTCATTAATTAGATATAACATATATAATTCTGCTGCCTATTTCACACAGCCTGAACAGAGTTAAACATTACAAGATGTTGGGTAATGACTCATGCAGTAGGCAAACATTTTGCTTGATATTCACACGTACTTCATGACTTCTACAGAAACATGACTCAGGGCCTTACTCAAAAGATTCACATGAGAAGTTGCCAGCACATTCATGGAGTGAAGTGCACGTCTCAAAAGGACTCGAGAGTTATGACTCACAGAGTGCCTTTTGCCAGATTCAGTTACAAATAGACCATCCCACACCAATATCACAGTGGGTGAAAAATCCAAAACCATGACCCATTCAGCGTTAATCAGAGAATCTGGCATGAAATAAAGAAATGATGTTCAGATTGGTGTCATTTATGAAGCCTTTTACAACACTTTTCATGAAAGCAGAAGATGAATTAACCATTCATGTGCCCCTCCCATCATTCATGGATATTTTCTGCCTCCTGCTCTTAAATGTAACATAGGATTAAATGTAATTGATGTTTCCAAACTAGAATATTGACAGAAATCCTCCACATCACAGCATATTTCTAATTCAGCCTCATCTTAAAAAAAGTTCAAACTACCCCGTGGTGTTTTTGTACTTACTCATGAGGGCAGCTCGGTGATTGCTGGTTCTAGTCTCCATGGGGCTGGAGCTGTCGGAGTTGCGTGTAGCAAGGGGTTTTGCCACGGGGGCAGTGGATTTTCCGCTAGCATCACCTGTCCAACGCAGCATGAACTGCAATGTGGGTCCCTGAGAAAATGTCTCAAATGGTGGCAGTCTCTGTGGAACGGTCATACAGAGTAATGGTCGGATCTGGTGATATGAAGAAGACAACAATTCCTGAAGATATGACCGCCATACAAGCCCCCCCTACCTTTCCATCCAGAATGGTTTCCCACGTAGCTCGCTTCTTGCTGACAGGGCTGTCCTCCATCCCTTGCATCGACACCTCGTACTCCCCATCCAGCAGCTGCAATCTCCTGCAGAGAACAAATCAAGAACGGATTTTTAGAGCGAAGAGGGATTTTAAGGTAGAGTCAAAGGAACGGCAAAAAAAGTGATGTGAAAACTTCAATGAAAACCTTACCTATTCTTATCAAAGACAGTCATCTGTGCAACAAAGGTCTCTGTGGTCTCTCCCTCGTCTCTATGGGATGAACTTCTCTTCTTTCTACTAGGAGTATCTATTACATCTTGGTATAAAACAAAATGAAAATACAAAAATAGAGTGAGAAATTTCATATCCAACCTGCAACTATTTCAGTGACATCTAACATTATTATTCAGATGATGTGCCCAGAGAAAGCTCCTTGCAACCAGCAGCTTGCTGTGGCCCAATTCTGAGCTATCGTAGTCTCCCTGTGCTGATCTCATAGCAAAATTAACTGTTGAAATCATTCATCCTAATTCAAACTGTTTCTGTATTACAGCGCGTGGATTTCCTACCAATGTTCTCGTTGGCCTCTCCGTTGACTAGACCATTAGTATCCCTCCTCCCTGTGCGTGACACCCTGAACAGGAGCGAGTAGGACTTGACCATGTGGCTGTTGCTGGGCTCAAACTCGTTGCTGGAGACCAGTAAGGAGGGGTAGGAGCCATGCTTGGTTTGGTTACTGTCAGGATTCAAAGGCACCTGCTTTTTACCTGTAGGCACTTGCTTTATCGGGCAGCTGACATCCTGAAAGAAAAATAACCAAACTTAATTTAACAAAACACGGTAACTAGTAAGTAAAATTAAATGACGTGCTGTTAAAGTGAGAGACTGCCTCAATAGTATTTGACTTTACCTTGCGTTTTTTATGGCAGACTTTGACAAGTAGCACCTCTAAGGACACAGAATTTTGTTCATTTTCTGAATTCTGAGATGGCTTTTCTGTATGGCAACAAAAAGAGTTCAGTGTCAATACTTTAGTCCATTTTTGATACACAACAAAATCCCAGATTACATTAAAGTGAAGAACACGTGATTTTTATTGTTATCTCCATGTAAGACTGATGCTATACTGGTATACAAAACGTTGTCTGTGTTGCTCCTGAGGAAAAGCGTCCACTCCTTCTGTCACTAGTATCACTGTGTTTTAAACATTTTTTTAGCAAACCGCTTGCTTCAACACAAATCTTCGGCATGCTAGCAGTTGTTGACTGTAGTTGAGTGGTGTCACGGCAACACAGTGCTGACCTTGAGTGTGTTTACATGTGCACTAGTATCCTAGTTTTGAGTTTTATTCTGGTTTTGATCTCAGACGGGATGATTACATGAAACATGAGAAACCTGTATACATAATCCTAACTGTATCCAGGCACCAACCACCAGCCAAATGGTGGTAAAATATGCAAATGACTGCTAGATTTGCTTCACTCGCCACATCAAAGAACAATGGTAATCTAATGAGTGGCTGTTAGATTACAAAATTTTTTTTTTCCCAACCCTGTTCTTGACCGCTCGCCATCTGAGCCACTATATTCTGTACCAACAGAGAATAATCAGAAACCTAAATAAGGTGTTGTCATGCCACAATATCCCGTTTTTTATCGGAGCACTCCAGGTTATGTCCAGGTTTCCCAACACCAGACTAAGGTCTTATCCCAGAATATGGTGTTTACATGCAAAACACATAACCATCATTCTCAAAAGACTTGATCAGAACCAGGATACTGGTGTGTAAATGCACTCAACGACAACTGGTTATTGGCCTGGTTAGTGTCTGATGGCAGTCAGAGCATGACTATAAGTTACAAAACAAACAATTTCTTTACTCAGCCAATTTTCGCTGCATTTGTGAGTATTTCCCTTTAAACAAATATACTACGCGCAAGTACTTGAGTGAAATCTGCTTACCATCCTTATGGAAGAACCCAGTGAAGGTTAACTGTAGATGTGAAGATAAACTGAAGAACCAACAGAAAACAATGCACTGGTGAGATTGGCTCATATCAAGTGCTCCAAATCTTAATGGTAATTAATTAAGTCAATACCGTTGACTATCCAGCAATAAAAAAAAGGGGCACATCAACTCTCGTAGAGCTGTGTTACCTTAGAGAATCCTGCTCTTCTTTCATCCTCTCGACTGTCTGCAACATGTTGTCCACTTTGAACGTTTTCCTGGGAGGAGGGATTACAAGTCACATAGGTTCAAGTATTATTAATTCAGTATTAATTAATTAATGCTTTAAATAAGATTATAAACATATCAGGTAGGAATGTTTTCATCTTTTCAAACTCTGTTGGTGCATTATAAAAAAAGAACTCTGTTTGTATATCATAACTGAAAACACATCATCAGATTTCATACCTTTTGGCATTTGTTCGGCCATTTCTGTGAGACATGAAGGTGAGCGTCCTGTGCAAAAATATGGGCTGAAAAGGAAAGAGAGAATTAATTAAATCACTCATTTTAAGTGGGCTGGCCAATCAGTACAATGACTCAAAGAAAATATAGCAACATGACTTACTGCAATCAAATTCCTTGTGCGGAGGAATCTGTATATCTGAGTTGGTTCTGGAAATAGAAAAAAAGTGTTATTGTGATATCACATTACTGTGTTTTCAGGATAACTTTGCAAAGTTCAACCAGGAGCCCACTAAAATCTGAAACACGAGTACAAAAGGGGGCGGTTTTACAAAGTGCTTTTGCTTTCTCTGACAGACCCCTCCATCAGTCTGCTGTCAGTCAATATCTCACTATGTCAGCATCTTGAGAAATTAATCCATATTATTGCTAACACATGCCAAAAGAAGGGGTGTTTAATGGTTTTCTTCATCTCCTTGTATTTTTATATCTGGTATATTTTTTTGTACTTTGCACTACTAACTTTTTTACTGCCTTTTTACTAACATGTTTTGCACTATGGAGCTGTGATGCTGGAAACTTGAATTTCCCTCGGGATCAATAAAGTTACTATCTATCTATCTATCTATCTATCTATCTATCTATATATAACAGATAAACTAGGGAGGGCCTGTCAGCTAAAAGCTAGTTATTGAAAAAAAATAAATAAGTAACAGTAAAGTTAAGCGGGTAGCTAAACGCTTATTGAATACATAGAAAATCAAATTCCTTGTGCGGAGGAATCTGTATATCTGAGTTGGTTCTGGAAAAAGAAAAAAAGGTGTTATTGTGATATCACATCACTGTGTTTTCAGGATAACTTTGATTCGTCTAGTTATTCTCTGACAGACCCCTCCTTCAGTCTGCTGTCAGTCAATATCTCAGTATGTCAGCATCTTGAGAAATTAATCCATATTATTGCCAACACATGCCAAAAGAAGGGGTGTTAACAGGTGGTGGCTGATTTGGTAAATCACCCACCAACTAAAAGAAAACTGATATATTAAACAATCCATGTGTTTTTATTGATTCCAGTCTGATATACCTAAATAACAGTTAGCATCAGATTTGTCTAGTTATTCTCTGACAGACCCCTCCATCAGTCTGCTGTCAGTCAATATCACACTATGTCAGCATCTTGAGAAATTAATCCATATTATTGCTAACACATGCCAAAAGAAGGGGTGTTTAACAGTTTTCTTCATATCCTTGTATTTTTATATCTGGTATATTTTTTTGTACTTTGTACTTTGCACTACTAACTTTTTTACTGCCTTTTTACTAACATGTTTTGCACTATGGAACTGTGATGCTGGAAACTTGAATTTCCCTCGGGATTAAAAAAGTTTCTATCTATCTATCTATCTATCTATCTATCTATCTATATATAACAGATAAACTAGGGAGGGCCTGTCAGCCAAAAGCTAGTTATTGAAAACAAAATAAGTAACAGTGAAGTTAAGCGGGTAGCTAAACGCGTATTGAATACATAGAAAATCAAATTCCTTGTGCGGAGGAATCTGTACATCTGAGTTGGTTCTGGAAAAAGAAAAAAAATATGTTATTGTAATATCACATCACTGTGTTTTCAGGATAACTTTGCAAAGTTCAACCAGGAGCCCACTTAAATCTGAAACATGAGCAGAAGTACAAAAAAAGGGCCTGAGACAGACCCCTTCATCAGTCTGCTGTCAGTCAATATCTCAGTATGTCAGCATGAATCCATATTATTGCTAACACATGCCAAAAGAAGGGGTGTTAACAGGTGGTGGCTGATTAGGCAAAACACCCACCAACTACAGGAAAACTGATATATTAAACAATCCATGTGTTTTTATTGATTCCAGTCTGATATACCTAAATAACATTTAGCATCAGATTCATCTAGTTATAACAACCCACATAACAGATAAACTAAGTGCTTCTGCTTTCTCTGACAGACCCCTCCATCAGTCTGCTGTCAGTCAATATCTCAGAGAAATTAATCCATATTATTGCAAACAAATGCCAAAGGAAGGGGTGTTAACAGGTGGTGGCTGATTAGGCAAAACACCCACCAACTAAAGGAAAACTAATATATACCTAAATAACAGTTAGCATCAGATTCGTGTAGTTATTTATAACAACCCACATATCACAGATAAACTAGGGAGGCCTGTCAGCCAAAAGCTAGTTATTGAAAACAAAAATAAGTAAAAGGTAAAGTTAAGCTGGGTAGCTAAACCCGTATTGAATGCATAGAAAATCAAATTCCTTGTGCGCAAGAATCTGTATCAGTATGTCAGCATCTTCAGCGATTAATCCATATTATTGCTAATAAATGCCAAAAGAAGGGGTGATAACAGGTGGTGGCTGATTAGGCAAATCAACCAGCAAATAAAAGGAAAACTGATATATTAAACAATCCATGTGTTTTTATTGATTCCAGTCTGATTCCTAAATTACATCAGATTCATCTAGTTATAACAACCCACATATAACAGATAAACTAGGATGGGCCTGTCAACCAAAAAGCTAGTTATTGAAAACAAAATAAGTAACAGTAAAGTTAAGCTGGGTAGCTAAACGTGTATTGAATGCATAGAAAAGTTATACCAAAAAAAAACAGTAAAGTTTGCATCACAAAGTGACTGGGTATGAATATCTCACTTTCAAAGGCCTGCAGGAACAGCTCATGGTCGGCCTGGATCTGCTCCATCTTCGGCTTCTTCACAGAGTTCATCATGGCTGATGAGGCCGGGTACACAGCTCCGTTAGCTTTACAACTAGCCCCACTCATAATATCACCTGAGTTCTGCCAGTAAAAACAAAACACATTATTAATTACAACAACAACAAATGACAATACAACATGTTAGCTAGCAGGCAAGTTAGCGGTCGAGCTAGCTCAGCTAAAAAGCACAATGCTAACATATTAGTTTGCTTTGATATTTCAGCGTCGGATCAATTCGTTTATTCAGACTATGATTAATAAAAAATAATGTGTTAGATATAGTGTGTAAATAAAGGCAACCCACCCTGGCCGATGGCATTAACTGGTTGTCCTCGCTGCCTGCAGCAGAAGCCTGCTGGCAGACTGAAACATGAAGATGAAGAGGAGGCGAAAGAGACGCTAGTTAGCTCGCAATGCTAACATGGTTTTAACTAGAAAAACACCCAAACAATGTGACCTCCGAATACCTGAGGTTTCTCCGCATTCAGATGTCTTAAAATACCGTGCTGGTTGTAGTATTTGTTGGATAAAATGATTGGTAATTTATTGTTGGTGTTGGTTTTTCCTCTTCAGTTTTTTTGTACTGAACAACAGAGCAGGAGTCAGCTGTCAGCCAATAGGAGACGAGCTGAGAGAATGCGGCGCTGTGATTGGCTGCTGAGCTCCGGAGGTGACATACAACCCGCTCTCGCTTTCTGCGATTTTTGCGGGAAATCGAGTTTTTTTATCAGAATTTTCATCATCAAGATAAGACGACCCTGTTGCTAATACATGTCTTATTATTCATAGGAGGCTTTACAGTTTGCAGTACACCATGTATTCCATAAACCATATCCTCTAGGATATGGATTTATTTCATGACAAAGAAATACATGGAACTAAATAGTCTCTAATAAATCCATCTATAATAAACAGTCAAGAGCTGAAAGTAATTATTTTAAGTCTCGGGTTGGTATTATTATATGTCATAAACGCCAGATAATTTCATTATATTATATTATATTATAATATCATATCATATCATTTAATATCATTTTAATATAATATAATATAATATAATATAATATAATATAATACAATATAATGAAATAATTTATATAAATATAAATTATAATATAATATAGACAACCCTGGTGTTAAAACATATATCTCATTATTCATAGGAGACTTTACAGTTTGCAGTACATAATGTATTCCATAAATATCTATCTCTATGTGACTGTATGTTGTTAAATGTATTTATTTCATGGGAAAGAAATACATGGAACTAAATAGTCTGCAATAAATTCATCTACAATAAACAGTCAAGAGCTGAAAGTTATTATTTTAAGACTCGGGTTGGTATTATTGTATGGCATAAACGCCAGATAATTTCATTTTAATATAATATAATATAATATAATATAATATAATATAATATAATATAATGAAATTATTTATATAATTAGAAATTATAATATAATATAATATAATATAATATAATATAATGAAATTATTTATATGATTAGAAATTTTAATATAATATAATATAATATAATGAAATTATTTATATGATTAGAAATGATAATATAATATAATGTAATATAATATAATATTATCAATTTTTTCTTTTTTCCCTGTTAAAAGTGTTTTATTTTCTTTTTTTGGGGGGGGGGTTCCTTATCTGATGAGAGGGTCTTACTGTAAAAGTATAAAAGACAGAGGGTGTCGTATCCTGTAC
>CAKAKR010034775.1:0-12299 GCA_916700685.1 Adelosebastes latens | reverse complement strand
CTAACATTATTGCCAAGCAGGTGAAATATAGAGTGATATTGTGGTTTTAGCTGACGTGTGTCGCCTCACTGTTTTGAGCGATGCTCGTTCATGTCTATTTAGAGCGAGCAAGCGCGAGCACGACGCTGACTTTCGTTGACTTAAAGGGACTGTTTGTAACTTTGTAAGCGTATAAATGTAGCGGGTCGGCACACATGCGCGCTCGCATATGCGCGTTCGCGTGTAGCCGCTGTACCCTCCTCCTCTGCCTGCTCGCCTTCACTCAGACAGAGCACGCGTTCTCGCTCAGCTCGCTCCACCTCTAGACGTGAACGCGCGCTCACTCCACACTGCAGAAGAGTTAGTTTAGCTCTGAGAATATCTAGTGAATGTACAGTGGACGTTTGTGCAGAAATAAATGCTTCAGCTCCTCCAGACCAACAGAGGTTTTCCGTGTCTTGTGAAGTGACGGAGCTCTGCAGAGAGTTACGTTGTCTTATCGTTACCGACCGGGTGCCGGTGTCTCCTCTGCTCTCTCCGGCTGCGGGCGGAGAGAGCAGGGAGACACGCTGCAGAGCCCCGCTGCCTCATCCTGCACTTAGGCAGGAAAAGCCAACACTAGGATCAGATCTAAATCATGTTCATGGAGAGACCTTCGTCTGGTCAGCTAACATTACTGCCAAGCAGCTGAAATATAGAGTGATATTGTGGTTTTAGCTGACGTGTCGCCTCACTGTGTTGAGCGATGCTCGTTCAGGTATATTTAGAGCGAGCAAGCGCGAGCCCGACGCTGACTTTCGTTGATTTCGCGGCCACAGGTGTTGCTGTTAACAAGCATTTCTGAAAGTTACAAATAGTCCCTTTAACAAGCATTTCTGAAAGTTACAAACAGTCCCTTTAAATTTGTCCATGGGTGTTGTTCCCCCTCCTGACCAGCAGGTGGCGGTACATGATAACCTGGTTATTAAATATCAGCCTGTCTCCAACTCTTCTCCTCCTCTCTGACTGACGCTGCGCCGGAAGCAGCCCTCCAGTGTTCTCCGTAGTCATCGTTGACTGTAACAGCTCTCTGTAGTGAATCTCTCTCAACACAAAGGAAACCTTCAGTCTCTCTGTTTGCTTCTACTTTACTAAACTCAAGATGCCGTTAGAGAACCTGGAGGAAGAGGGTCTGCCTAAGAACCCGGACCTGAGGATAGCTCAGCTGAAGTTCCTGCTGACGATGGACGGACACCGACAGGACGCTGCGGTGAAGACCGAGCTCATGGACGCGATCAAGGCTAACAGTGAGTTAGCATGTAGCACTACACTGTGTGACTGTAGCCTTAATAACTCGGTCTTTATTCACATGATGCTGACATGAATGTAGACACTAGTGTTTGAGCAGGATGTCTCTTAAATGCTGGTTAATTTCCTACATGATTAACGATCATCACAACAGAAATTAGCATGCTAGCTAACTGTGCTAGCTGTTAGCATCTAATGTTAGCCGACAAGCTATCTGACTAAGGGTTGTTAAACTTTGCAGCATTTACTTGTTGTTGTTTTTTCATATAATTCAAGTTCTGTGTTATTTGTGTGGCTTTCCTCTGGAACTTAACTTACAGGGGACAAGATAAAAGTCTGCTTAATTTGTAAATTAAATCTGTATTATGTTGTAAATGTTAGATTAAATTAAATTGAATTAAATTATTATTATTAAAAATATTAAATTAAATTGTTAGATTAAATGTTACTCAAAAGTCATGTTAGCTTAGCTTTTTTTCTTGCATATTCAAATGTGTCTATTAAGTTGCCTGAATTGAAGATTGGTAAAAGAAAATATAACACAGTAGTAATTGCTTTAAAATGTAATATATTTTCTGATTTCAGTATACCATCAAGCTATCTGAGGAAGGGTTGTTAAACTTTGCAGCATTAACTTGTTTTTTCATATAATTCAAGTTCTGTGTTATTTGTGTGGCTTTCCTCTGGATCTTAACTTACAGGGGAGAAAATAAAGACAGATAAAAGTCTGCTTTATTTGTAAATTAAATCTCTTTTATGTTGTAAATGTTAGAAAACCCAAAAAATCCTTTATAACACATGATATAAAATACTCTTGCATATTCAGATGTCTATTAAGTTGCCTAAATTGAACATTGGTGAAAGAAAATATAACAACACATTAATTAGCAATGCTTTAAAATGTAAGATATTTTCTGATTTCAATATGCCATCAAAAGTAAGAATAATTTATAAAGGATAAATGTTAATAAATACTTCTTGCAATTATCTTAAATGGCCAATTTCACCGAAAATAAAAGATATTCAGTTTAATTTTCTAAGTAGTTGAGCTTAGAGACGAACACAATAAGTACACTAGGGAAAACATCTTCAGCATTCAAAAATTGAAATAAAATTAAGAAAAGAAAAAAAATTATAAAAAGAAAGAATAGAATAATTAAAGAAAATTAATAATGTTAATACAAAGAAAAGAAAGTAATAATAATAAATTAAATAAACAAGAGAAAAAGATTTCATTTTGAGGTAGATCATTGTGGTTTTTGCTTGAATGAACCTGAAACTGTTTGGCATTTTATTTTTCTCTTGTTCGCTCACATTGCAGTTTTGGCAGGATCTTTACAGCTGGTTAAATATCAGAACTGGCAACCCTTCATTTGATTTATTTCAAGTTATGATTCATATAGATAGTCTCTTAAGGAAGGTGTCGGATATGGTAAACATAATTATAAATCTGGGTAAATATCATATTCATAAATGCAAATGGAAAAGCAGTAGACCCTCCTTAATTTAATTTAATTCAAAGCTATTCTCTAAGAATTGTCAGTCTGTTAATAACTTAATAGTCTCTTTCATTGTAAATGATAATTCTTTAAGTTTATATTTTAAATATTGTCAACCCCCCAAATGTTTAACTGTTTTTTTTTTTATTAGTTTTAAGTTTATTTTTTCCATAACTGCTGTTTTTTGTCTTATAATGTATATGTGTGTGCACTGGCTGTATATGTATGTGTATATATCTTCTGGCTTGTGTTGTTGTTTCATATGCAAGCTATGGATCCCTACATGAGTCTGTAAATGAAAAATGTTCAATAACAAAAAGAAAATAGTCCACAGGTTAAACTATCTTTGTTTCTCTGTGCTTCAGATATGGCACCGTATTATGAGGGTCTGTGTAAGGATCTGAAGTGGCAGCTGGACAGTGACCTGCAGAGTAAAATGAAGAAGGCCAACGAGGAGGAGCTGAAGCGCCTGGATGAAGTGTTGGAGGATGCAGAGAAGAGTCTGGGAGAGAGCGAGATACGAGACGCCATGATGGCCAAAGCTGAATATCTCATCAGAATTGGAGACAAGGTAACTCAGTCAGCGCGTAAAACTTGTATGAGTATGCCTTCTCTGGTATAATGTCTTGTAAAGTGTGAAAGTTAGAACTGGCAATCTGTGGGTGATTTTTGATGTGGTAAGTTTATCTACTCTGAATGTTTGACACCTTGGCAGATATCACTGATGTTTTGATGAAAGTGACGAATAGAAGTTGGCCTGTAGACAACATGTTTTGTTTTCTGACCACTGACACACAGCAATGATAGTGTAGAGCAAAAAAAAAAATGCTTTATTAATGCAGTATTTATTAAATAGATTCGGAGTTAGTGTGCCAAATCACAGATATATGCAACTTTATCATCAGCTTTACTATTTGTTAAACTGCACTGCCGATGCAATGTCACCTATGAATGGGATAGACAGCTGTTTGATTCTCATGTTTTTACACTTGACACCATTGATTCCTCATAATTAAATCCAGGCTAAGCTTCATAATACACAGTGCTCATTCTATATATGATTCTCTTATGTACGGTATAATTTATTTATTTTCTTATTTCTGTTGTAACTGAAAACGTCAGCAGTCAGCAGCACAGTACTGAGAACAATTATGATTGGTCGTTTGCTGCGCACGTAGAGTGTGTTTGCACGCTTTTTCAGTAACCAAGAAATCATCAAGTCATACTAAAGTAATGTTAGTTATCTGAGGGACTATGCTGTTTTCCTCTCTTTCAAAATCTCATTTTGCTGCCTTTCATTTTCTTCTAAGCAGTAAGAGTCATTTCAGTTTGCACTAGATTACAACCTATTGCATTGTTACTATTGCAGATGGGTAAATTATGGTGTCAGTGCTGAAAAGATGCTTCATTCAACTTTAAGACAAACCCATGTCAGGTGTCTCCTTAGCACAGGCACATTCCTATCTTGATTAGACAATGAACAGAATTCATAACACTAAACAACATTACCGGTACCCATTGAAAGTTGCTTTTAAAAGTCTGGCATGCAGATTCTGATTTTCCTTCTTTCTAAGAACTATAATTGACAGCATACACAAACATTTTTGTAACTTTTAAAAAAATTGAAATTCAAATGTTCTGTGCCGCTGTGTGAGCGACGTAAAACGATCACACGTGTGAAAATTTCACCAGCAAAAAATCGTATATAGGAGACTGGTCGGTAGGTCACTGGTCATGGCTAATGATATTTGTATTTTTCAAGGCACGTATCACTCACTCTTTCCTATTCAACACTGCTTTGTATCAGAGCCAAAGTCCTAAGTACTACCAAAGCACTCTCCTGCACTTATTGACTAGTTTCTCATGACCTATTCTGTAACAATTAGAGTTCCTGTACATCCTTCCTAACATGACCAGACATTATAGCAAAGTGGTTGTCAGTTTCCCTCTGAAATAGTATCGCAGTAACTACAGGCTTTTTTTCATCTTTGGCAAGATAGATGTAGTTACATGAAATGCCTACAGTTAAGGATGTCACGATACCAAAAATGTAGTAGTCAATACTAATACCAGTGAAAATTCCCCGATTGTCGATACCAATTTGATACCATGGTGTAAAACAGTAAATCCCATGTACTTCAACATACATTCCTTTATTAGCGTTTACATACTGGTTTTTATTAGGAAGTTGAACAGATCATAATTATCTCTCTAAAATCTTTTTTATATTGCTGTGAAAACATCTCCTTCAAACAACTGTATTTATTCAAGTTTCTTGCCAAAAACTACTTTTTATTAGATTACATTTGAACACATCAATCAATCAAAATGTATTTGTATAGCCCTTTACAATAACCAAGAGGTACCCAGAGTGCTTTACATTAACATCAAGAAATAACAGGAATAAAAACATAACATATCATAGTTATCACATCATGATAACGTTACAATTTACCTTCACCCATTACTGATTTTTACTGAACAAAGCCTGAACGCATCATAATGTAAATCAATTGCACCTCCTGTTAACGTTGTTAGCTCCGTGCAGGACTGTGCTGCTCACGGCTACTAACAGCTAACGTTAAGTTAGCATTATCAGGGGAAAAATAGGTTGTGTCCCCTGGACGCGTCAATAGTGAGTTTACTGCGTCCCAAACACATTTTCTATCGTCCCTGGGACAATGGGACACTGTTAGTCTCGAGCAGTTGTGTAGTGGTTGTTGATGAGGTGGGTGTACTACTAGGTAGATAGGTAGGTTACTGAGGAGGAAGTGGGTATACTCCCCTATATATTCCAATGGCTTTTTGGCTGATAGGTGGGTCTCAGAATAGGTTTCAGAATTTTGGAATTGACTTGGTAGTAGTAGTAGTAGTGGTAGTAGTAGTAGTAGTAGTAGTAGTAGTAGTAGTAGTAGTAGTAGTAGTAGTAGTAGTATCGGTTCTCTTGACATCCCTGTTCACAGTTAGTAGTTGTTTGTACACACATTTGAATAGTAGCAGGTTCATTGACACTGTCTGCCTTTGTCTTGTGCGTCCACAGGAGGGCGCCCTCACAGCCTTCAGGAAGACTTATGACAAGACAGTGGCTTTGGGTCACAGACTAGATATCGTCTTCTACCTGCTGAGGATCGGGCTCTTCTACATGGACAGCGACCTCATCACACGCAACTCAGAGAAAGCCAAGAGGTAAAGACTCCGGTATCTTTGTTCTGAAACATCTCCAACCAGAAGTCTCTGTAATCTTTTTCAGTACTCACCTCTCTATGCACCTCTTTTCTCTACAGCCTTATTGAGGAGGGGGGAGACTGGGACAGGAGGAATCGTCTGAAGGTCTACCAGGGCCTGTACTGCGTGGCCATCAGGGACTTCAAGCAAGCCGCCGAGCTCTTCCTCGACACAGTCTCCACCTTCACCTCCTACGAGCTCATGGACTACAAGACCTTCGTCACTTACACAGTCTACGTGTGCATGATCGCCCTCAAAAGGCCTGACCTCCGTGAAAAGGTAGGAGACTGAGGTTATGGTGCTAGCATTGCATATTTTCAGACACATGTAAGTTGGCAGTATGACTCTAAAGAAATGTGTTCCTCTTTAGGTAATAAAGGGAGCAGAGATCTTGGAGGTGCTGCACGGTCTACCTACTATTCGCCAGTATCTTTTCTCCCTCTACGAGTGCCGTTACTCTGTCTTCTTCCAGTCTCTGGGTGAGGAAGCCTTTTCTTTTATTGACCTAAGAAACAAACACTTGATCTGGTCACTTGCAGACTGTTATTTTGCTGTTCTTTCCAGTCTGGTATTCCAGGATTTCATTTATTTAATGAGTCACAATTGGATTTTAGTCACAGGCATTATGTGTGTGCCATCTTGCTGTGTTTTTCCTGCTCTGCCACAGCGTGACACTTCAATAATGACCGTGAAACTTTGTTCTCTTTGTGTGCTACAGCCACGGTGGAGCAGGAGATGAAGAAGGACTGGCTCTTTGCGCCACACTACCGCTACTATGTGAGGGAGATGAGGATCCAGGCCTACAGCCAGCTGCTAGAGTCCTACCGCTCCCTCACCCTGGGCTACATGGCCGAGGCCTTCGGCGTCAGCACAGAGTTCATCGACCAGTGAGTGCCTGTACACCATGTTCATACGCCACATTCTCTAGAGACAATCTAAAAAAATGAATCTTGTACACCGGTTGAGCCTCAGTTTCACTGCAGAAATCCTAGTTGTAGTTCTCTCCTCATGATTTTAGAGCAGCGTGGTGTTGGGGCGCATGTACATACATACTTCTGCCAAATAATCTCAAGCGATACATTTTTAGATTTTTATTTGATTTGATTTGAAAAGGGACAATGTACATTAATCAACATTCAAACAAATGTAAATGTACCCGAGTTAGCCAAGAGTTTTCATCGGCTGTCCCTTTGCCAGATGTTGTTAGGCATCCTAGAGATGCATGATGAATCAGCATTTTTTAGGGGTGACCCCAAATAGTCGACGATTCGATTGTCCTCAAAGGATCCTGATTCAACTGTCGATCTCACAATCAAATCGTTGCACCTGTGGAAAAATGTGGTTATGAAACAAAGGATCATTCATTCCATTCGGGCTATATGTGGGTGCTGAATGTCTGATTTTACATAGAATTGCTTGGTTTATCCCAATAAATCACGATATAAAGACTATATCAGCCTATTAATAATACTGTTAATTAGTGCTGACCGATAAATCGTATTTTCATCGTCATCGCGATATGAACATGCGCGATAAACACAAACAACTGCCTGAGCCGCGATGATGAAGAAAAATCATTTTATTTAGGGATAGTTACCGAAACCTGGTATTAAACGGGTTCACAGGGTTGAAGACTGTAACGTTAGTATTTCTTATCACGCTGAAGCCTCTCCCTGCTCTGTGTCGGGGCTGTGGAGTTCTCCACATAAAACACATTCACGCAGTGAAGTCAGTGAACAGCTGATCAGAGAGGCCGCAGTGGAGACAGAGAAGTGAACCAGGTGAAGTTTAGTTGACGTCAACTACGCTCGTTACTCTAAGTAAATACAATAAAACCTTCGCAAGTATAAAGCCAATACTTTATCAATACACCCGTTCAACAGGCATAAACATGATGCAAACACATAGAAAAGCAATATTTGAATCTGCTCCGTCCGCAGTCTCTCATCCACCGCTGCTATGTTTACACAAACACAGTGCGGCTCTGAATGACTAAGTTCCCTCCCGTAAGCAGTGTTCCAGTGTGTGTGTCCGGGGATTTTATTGTGAAGGGTTGAACAGAAGGAGTGAAGCGGTGATGTGCTGTTGTTGACAAGGTTGGAGGCCGTCTTGGTGCAGACTATTGAGCCTCCGTGTTATTATCATAAAGTAAAGGCGCAACGTAACCCTTAGCCGCTGCTCTGGTGTGATTTCGGCGTTACGGGACATTTCCAGTCTTTATGCTAAGCTAAGCTAACCAGTTGCCAGCTGTAGCTTCACATTTACCGTACAGACATGAGTGGTAGTGTAGGTATTCCCTTTTTTCATACCATGTGCTCATTCAGGTCAAGGTTTTACAGAAGCATTATGTTGTCACAGATATTTGATCTGGCTTACTGAACGAGATCTCCTCTCCTTCCTCAGGGAACTCTCCCGATTCATAGCCGCCGGCCGTCTCCACTGCAAAATTGATAAAGTGAATGAGATTGTGGAAACCAATAGGTAATGTAACCATTCTTCAAACCGCAGTGCTTCCAGAAATAACTCCGTAAAGGCAGATGCTCTAAATCTTATTCTGTTCTTCTTTCCAGACCTGATAGCAAAAACTGGCAGTACCAAGAAACCATCAAGAAGGGCGACTTGCTGCTGAACAGAGTCCAGAAGTTGTCGAGAGTTATCAACATGTAACCATGGTGGCCATATTTTTATGCAAGGGGAGGGTCTTGCATCATTCTTCTTGGTATACCCGAACCAGTAGTTTGTCTGACAAAGCGACTCTTATATTGTGTATATAATAAAATTTGTTTAACTGTTGACATTGCATTTCTCCAGGCTGTTTTTTATGCCTCCACGCCGGCGAGAGCCGTGGCCAAAGGCATTGTGTTTTTGGGTTGTTGGTCCGTCCGTCGTATGCATGTCCATCCGTCTTTCTGTGCGCATGTCCGTCCTTCCGTCCATCTGTACGCATGTCCATCCGTTCGTCCGTCCGTACGCATGTCCATTAGTCTGTCCATCCCATTCTTGTGAACACGATATCTAAAAAATTTGGCACAAACATGGTCAAAAGGTCAAAGGTCACTGTGACGTCACAAAACAGGTTTCTGTTCATAACTCAAGAATTCATCTGCTAATTATGACAATTTCACACACACATAAAATGATGAAGTAATGACATTTTGGACAGACATGAATGAACTGCAACTTGACTGGATGGCGGAGGCATACAACCACGACGTGGTAATTGTAGTTTGTGACATTTTTATGACATACTATATAATGTGACTTCTTTTATGAATACTATTCTATGAATGTTTTTTCATAGTATACTGTGACTTATGTCATACTATACGACTTTTTGTCATACTGAATTGTGACTTTTTATGTCATACTATATTTTGACTTTTATGTCAGACTATACTGAGACTTTTTTATAACCTACTGTACTGTGACTTTTTTGAATGACATACTATGACTTTTTTTGTCATACCACACTGACTTTTTTATGACCTACTATCCTGTCCGATGGACGTTACCGCTGGCACCACGATCAGGTGCTCAAGGCAGTTGAGGAAACAGTCAGCATAGCCATTCAGTCCAGCAAACACCACCCCAGGAAGAAAACCATCCCGTTCCTCGAGGCTGGAGAGAAGCCCCATTCCCTACCACAGACAAGACCACTGTCCACAGCCCCCAGACTGGCAGCTGAGAGTGGATCTTGGACACCAACTAAAGTTCCCTGAACACTGATGATGTATCCCAGCGTAGTAGCAGTAAAAACAAATTTCCAATTTCTGTTGCATAACCCCCCAGTTGTATCTCTGGTAAACCCTGGGAGGAGACGCTCGTCTCACTCCACTGTCGGGCACCGGGCATCGATGTGAGGGTGGGGATCGAACCCCGCTCTGCCGCAGCCAGAACGGGGAACTTAGCAACCAATGCCACACGCTCTTGTGACTGTTCTCTTGGTATATTTGACTTCTTCATTTAAAGTTGGCCCTCAAAACTTACTGTGTCAGTCACATGAAATTTTTCGACACACTGCACTATGACTTTTTTTTATTTTTTCGACATACTGCACTATAACTTTTTTTTTTCCGACATACTATACAATTATTATTATTTTTTTTTTCGAAATATTATACTATGACTTTTTTTTTTTTTTTTTTTTCACATCCTACACTATGACTTTTTTTTTTTTTCGACAAACTACACTGACTTTTTTTTTTATTTTTTCGACATACTGCACTATGACTTTTTTATTTTTTCGACATACTGCACTATGACTTTTTTTTATTTTTTCGACATACTACACTGACTTTTTTTAAATTTTTCGACATACTATACAATGACTTTTTTTCACCAAACTAAAATATGACATAGTATACTCTGTCAAAAAAAAGTCATAGTATAGTATGTCGACATGCTATATGACTTTTTAGGACTTTTTTTGACATACTATACCCAGACTTTTTTTGGACGTATTATACTATGACTTTTTTCCCTCATCCGTACTGTACGTCTGTCCTTGATTCAGGTTTGGTAGTTAAGAGTGACCTAATGTCGTCTCATTTTTGTTAAAGTGATATATCAGTAACGCTTGTAGGGAATTTCATTACATCTGGCACAAACATCCACTTGGACTCGAAGATTAAGTGATTAGAATTTGGTGGTCAAAAGTCAAGGTCAATGTGACCTGACAAAACACAATTTTGACGATAACTCAAGAATTAATTAGCTAATTATGACAATTTCACACAAATGTCTACTAGGATAAAATGATGAAGTGATGAAATTTTGGACAGACATGGATGTAAACTGCAACTTGACTGGTTGCAGAGGCATACAACCACGAAGCTGTAATTCTAGTTTATTTTAGGAAAGAGGCAGAGACATTATTTCATATAAATAGCAGTATAAATTATTTTATTTACAGAAACCTGTTACAAAACAAATATACTATACAATCTTTTTTCTTTAAATATTAATTCTAACCTATGTTTTGTTCATGAATTACATAGCAGCCAATACATAAGTCCAGCTGAAAATGATTTTGATAATGTATACAAAAAAAAAAAAATCTATACACGCTTTTACATAGTATGAATGGTGGATTTATTTTTTCCTCCCAAACACGAGCTGTATTCTCTTTCACTTTCACATTCCAAGTCTATGGTGCTAGTAAAAAAACATCCTCACAATGTTTCCATCTATTGGAAACAATGCCAAGATGTCAGTGGAGTTTGAGGGTAAACAAAACACTTGATTGAAGGGTTCTACGTAAAAATCCTAGTAAACCAGAGGGTGCGTAAGCCACACACTGAGGCTAACAAAATCTCCACGTTTTGTCTGGAAAACTTGGATACCCCCCCTTCCCTCCCTCCCAAAAAAAAGCAACAACACAACACTAAAGTGTTTCAGACTGAGCCGCTGACAAGCTCTGGTTTTACCATATTTAGGGTTCATAGGCAGATTTAAAAGCAAACGCCTAAACACTTCGAACATTCAAGTAAGGTAAAACAACCCAAAGAATACTGTCCTCAAACAGTCAGGGTGAAACAAATTCAGGCACTTTCTTAATTTGATATTTCTTTTAAAAGCTGCAAACTTATTTATTTAAAAGCGGTGATTCAAATTACTTGTTTGGCAACGATGATGCAAGCAGTTGGACTGTTTGAAGTGTTCATCTTCCTTGCAATGATTGCTTTAAGTCCCTTCAGCCTTTATAAAAGAAGTGTTTCAATTGTGAAATGTGTTTAAGGTCTACAAAGTGTATGACTGAAGAGTCCATGGAAACTGTTTAGACAACAGGCACAGCTTCAAGCCTGCAGGACGTTTCAAAATCACAGGCTAATTGGGTCATATAGTAATTTTTTTTTTGTCGTCGTGGTGATTCATAGTTAGGCAACGTAAAATGTCTTGTAAAAGCACATGTGATTGAGACCTTGAAAAGTGAATAAAGGTAATCTCTGTCATACAGACGCATGCTACAGTGGCAACACTTCACCTTTGTTCCTTAAAGGATCTCAGTACACGATTCATGAGATGCTTCAGCTTCTACATATAGGCGTATTGCATTATATAGACTTGGCAGTGAACCACTTCAAATAATCAAGTTCTCTGACTTGTCATCTTTTTTTTTTACTAAATAAATAATGACTTTTTTTTCAAATTGTACCAAAAATTCAGCGTGTACGAAAAATGCCTGTGCAAAAATACACATTTCACTATGTACAATTTAACAAAATATGTATTCTCAAATAGGGATACTTCAATACTTGTTTTGATACATTAGGCTACGAGAAAAAAAAAAGCTAAATTAAGAATCTTTTT
>CAKAKR010034772.1:0-31947 GCA_916700685.1 Adelosebastes latens | reverse complement strand
CTGCACTGTTTTTAGCAATAACAGGTTAATACTGTTGAAATCCTGCTGTAAATTAACAGCAATTGTTTACAGTGCAGCGTTAACTGGTCCAACAGAGGAGGAAAAGGCTGCTGGATCCACATCATTTTTTTATCCATCACCCTATTAAACACCATCCTTTTAGCCATCATTCTTTTACTTCTATCCATCTACCTATTTATATTTATTTACTTTATTTTATCTTAATCTTTTTAATCTTGCCTTAATTTGATTTGCACCCTGACTGACAGTCAGCCACCCCCACCACCACCCCTCTCAAGCGCACACACACAGTCACATGATATTGATCTTGTCCAGTTATGTTGGCTTTTTTAAAGTTTTATTTATTTATTTATTTATTTATTTATTTATTTATTTTTTATTTATTTATTTATTATTATTATTTTTTTCTTTCTTTAATTTATTTTTCTCCATTTTGTTTTATCCATATTCCATTTTTATTTATTTTTTTTATGAGGAAAAGGAAGAAAAAAAAAACTCAACTGGCCGGGCATGGGCCATGATGCCTCAACACCTACTGGGCTCCTCCTCCATCTCCTCTCTCCTCCCTCCAACGATTTCCTATGTATAGAAAAGGGCACAAGCCCTGAGCTATCAAACCAGGCTCACGAGTTTACGGTACGGTAAAAGGCTGCTGTGGTCAGTCAGTCAGTCAGTCAGGAGGCTCAGCAGCTGCAGAGACACTCAGTGTATTATCATCAGTCTTTGACAACAGCAACAATGGCCGAGCAATTGTGAAGTCAAATTTAAGGTCCTCATCCCCATTCAGAGACATATAATGCTCTATAATAGCCGAGTATCCTGCTGCCGTGACATTTAGCCTGTGTACTTGGGTTACAATAGAAAACATCTATTGAGGAAAGTCAATAGCTGTCACGAGCACTGCAGGGGGTCGGCCTGTGTGTGTGTGTTGGAAGGAGATTCAGGGGTTGATTAGGCAAAAACAGCTGTGTGTGCCACTTAATCCCTAATTATTGTTCATGATTTAACTCCTTTTTTAAGAGTAAACCTTATTTTCTGGATGAGTATGGCAGCTGAACACTGTAAATAAAGCAGCATGGAGTATTTTTTTTTTTTCAAAATAAATTATATGTATTCCCTAAAAGATCCTTGACAGGTTGAAGTGTAAACACTTAAAAAATATATTACAAAACACAAATTCATTAGTATGCCTCGAAGGTCAGGATTTTTTCATTTAACAAGAGTGTCAGTAATAGATAATAAAAAAAAAAAAAAAAAAATTCATGCTTAATATGACCATACATAATAAATGTGTTTGCAAATTTTTATAATACCCACATTTACTTATGATGTTCTATAAATAAGAGTAGGGCTGGGAGATCAGTCTGAAAGTAATATTTTAATATTTTATCAATATCAATATGTATTACAATAAAGCAAATGTATGCAAAAGTACATCTGAAATAATCAAATTTATTATGAATACAACAAACTGTTCCACTGTTATGCATTATATTAAACAAAACTATTTGGTAAAATAAACAATCCACTTTAATAAACAATTTTTTTTTAACAGTATTTTGCAGGGAATCATTTATTTGGCCAGCAGATTTTGTAAAACAATAACTAAATTTAATCATATTGTCACATCAATGATAAATAATAAAATAAAGAAATATAACAATGTAAAGTTCTGAAAGCCACTTTGCATAATACATAGTTTTACTTCTACTTTAAGTGTATTTTGACAATGATACTGTGGTTTTACTTGAGCAAAATTCTGAATGCAGTAGTTTTACTTGTACAGAATACCGAGTAGTTTTACACTGTGGTATTGCTTCTTCTAATTAAGTAAGGAGTCTGAGTACTTCTTCCACCATAGACAGAAAATATACCCCAAAAGTATACATAGTAGTACTTGTACAGTAGTTTGTAGTAGTTTTGTCGCACCACCAGTTACAGCATTAATATACAGCTCACATGTTAATGCATCAGTGAAACTAAATGTAATCATATTGTCACAATAAAATTCATCAAAAGTCGATTTATGATCATATTCAGTGATGAACTGTAACTAAGTAACTAACTATGTTTACTCAAGTACTGACAAATTTGACGTACTTGTACTCTACTTGAGTATTCCCATTTCATGCTACTTTATACTTTTATACGTTTTACTCCAGTACTTTAATTTAGTTACCAGTTACATTCCAGATAAAGATTTTACACGTAAAACACATGAGGATCTTATAAAATCTACTTTAAATATAAATGAAATCCTAAAATATAATTTACTTTTATAGATTAAACTAACCAATAGTATATAAAATAGTTACAACAGTAAAATTGTTTTACACATGATAGCATCAGTTATAATAATAAAATAGAAGGCTGTACTATATAAAAATATAACACTGACAAAGGGGACATTTTTCTGCTTTAGATGTTCTTTTACTTTTGTTACTTCAAGTACATTTTTACTAATAATACTTTCTGCTTTTGGAGTATTTCTGTATTGCTACTTTTTCCTAAGTAAAGGATCTGAATACTTCTCCACCACTGATCATATTACATTACTGTCCATCCTGAGTCAGAACAGCTCAATACTAAATGGCCTCGTAAAACTGGTCCCACACTGCAGTCGTCCTACAAACTCTCAACTTCTGGCTCCCACGTCCTCTTTCTCTCTGTGCTCTCTCTTTCTCCATCTTTTCCCCTTTCAGATAAATTGTGTGGCCCATTGAGAGCGAGTTAAAAAGAAGGAGGACAGACCGAAGAGGGTGAGCGAGGGAAGCCGAGTGTTGAAGTGCAGGTGTCCAGCTTCAGTTCAATCCACAGAAACGGGGCTTTTAAGAGCTGAAAAGGGCCATCCGGTCACCCTTTGCTGGAGTGGGTAACCCCCCTTATCCAGTCCCCTTCCCTCAGTCTTTGTCCCTATAGATATTTTTTAATTGTTGGCTATGACAGTTCAGCGGCTTTTTGAGTGCCTCAGTGAAGAACCTTGTAATTAGAGCTATTGAGCTGCTGGAATTGGCACAATTAGGGTCAGCATTAATGATTTCTGTGTGCACCGGGCGGTTTCACTAAAGGGCTGTTTTCTCAGAAAGGATGGAGAGAGTTTGTGAGGAAAAAGGAAGTTGGACATAAAGGGAGAAAAATGGAGGCTTAAACGTACTGGAGACAGTGAGGTATCTGGATTCTTCTTTATCAGACTCAGCAAAGTGTCCTTGTAGTATCATTATCAGAGCTGTGAGAGGTTGGATGCGTCTCACTCTGGTGCTGGGATCATCTTCCCCCCCCCCGCCTTCCTCTCTGCTCTGTGCCAGCCGGTCCACTCATGTCCTGGTGAAATGCTGTGGGAGGTGAGGATGAGGAGCAGAGAGGGGGGGGACCAGGAGTGTCTCTTGGAATGTTAACGAGATCAGTTTATATCTGCTCTTCCCTCTCGCTTCGACCCTCCACCTCTAACAAAGAAGACAGAGTTTTCCGGGGTGTAAAGCTGTTGTAGGGAAAGCATGGCTCTACACTTTAATTCTGTTGTCATTTGGCCGAGCATGAAAGAAAACCTCTGACAACAAAAACAAAAAAGGAATGAATGGGCACGCTGAAAGGAAATGTATTTCCCAATTACTGCTCCAAAGACGCCCCGGCCGCTGTCCCCCCGCCGGCTTACACCAACTACATACGGCCGAAAATTAGCAGGTGTCTGTAGACACAGAAACAGACGGAGCAGGGCAGAGGCCACCCAGAGATCTGACGGCGATTTAGCACAGATGTTCAACCGTGATGTCACAAAAAGTACACAGAGTTCACGTGTAGTATGCTGAGTGTTGTGGGTAAAAGTTAAACTAGTTAGTTGTCCCATTATTTTTACAGTTATTTACAGTTTTATACTACGTGAACCACATTCTTTTAAAAATAAAAGCTCCATTTACGTTTCTCCAGTGTTCTAGTAGCTTCTCATTTTAATATCTGATTTCAGTTCAATGAAGCTGTCTACTGTACCTTATAGACAGTGGAAGTACTTACTATACTTACAACTTGAGGTATTTGTACTTTACCTGAGTATTTCCATATTGTGCAACTTTATACTTCAACCACATATTTTTGTCATTATTTGAAGTTTTTACTTCACTGCATTTCTTTTACATCTGTAGTTACTTCACTAAATGACTATGACATACTTAACATACAGTGTAATAAACTCAAATAACTTGATACAATGTTATGCATTAAACCAAGGATAGAAACTTGGAAAATGACAAAATATATTCACTCAAGTACTATGCTAAAGCACAATTCTTAGATACTCATACTTATGTTTAATGTTACTTTACACTCCTACTCACTACATTTCAGAGAGAATTATTCTATTTTTTACTGCACTACCTTAATTTGACAATGGTAGTTTGTAGTTATATTTCAGACTAATTAATCAATAATTATTATATATTCAAAAGCAATTATCTTATTAAAAATGTGTTAAAAATAAATAAACCTACAGTATATAAAGTTACTAAAAATTATTGTATTAAAATTGTTGTTCATCAATAATAAATAATCCAATACAATTTAACAATATAACGTTCTGAAGGGGGCCACTTTGCATATAATACATAGTTTTATGTACTATAGCATAAATCTCATTAATAATACTTCTGTGATTTTACTTTTTTTTTATACTTTTATTGCAAATTAATCATTATACATCCACAATATTTGCAGTATTTGCAATAGTATATTTGAAATTTTGTTTTTTTCCGTGATTTTACTTTCTGAATTCAGGAGTTTTACTTGTAACAGAATATTTTCACACTATGGTTTTGCTTCTTCTACTTAAGTAAGGAATTTGAGTATTTCTCCCACCACCGACAGAAAGTATATCCCTCAAAGTATACATAATAGTACTTGTACAGTAGTTTATAGCAGTTTTATCACACCCCCATCTACAGCATTAAAATGCAGCTTCACATGATACACATCAGTGATTTATAACTGAAAGGGGCCATCATAATGAATACTTAGTCATTGCTTGTCAAAATACTTCATTACAAGTAAAAGTAATGCTTTTAGAAATTGTCGTGTGTTATTGCTACTTAAATACTGTAACTACAGGATCTGAATACTTCTTCCACCACTGGAGTCGTACAGTATTGAGGTACTTTAACTCCATGTTATGTGACTTTCTACTTTAACTACTTTACATTTCAGAGTGAAATATTGTATTTTTTATTCCATTTCATTTATCGGACACCTTCAGCTACTTTTTGAAATTACGTTTTTACATGCAAAACCATATGATCAGTTTTTAAAATATGATGTATTGGTATTGATTAAATTACCCAAAAGTATCTCCACTGTAAACAGCTTCAACATTTAAATGCTGCTTAGAAGTTAATGCATCAATAATCCAGTAATATAATATAAATAATAATACTCTGAAAGAGGCCATTCTGCATGATGAGTACTTTGAATTTTGTCAATTTTTCTGATGATGCTTCTGTACTTTTACCTAAGTAAATATTTATTTCTTGTTACTGAAGTACAGGTTTCAACTTCTTCTTCTTCCACTACCGTTCCCTATTAACAGTCTGTGTGTAAAGTTAGTTTTGTCAAACACGACCAAACACAATTACAGCTGAATGAAAGACAGACAGAGGGACGGGGGGGTGGATGGTGTGCTGAATGGAAAAATTGGAGGTCAAATAGAAAGCCCACTCCTTTTAAAGTGTCATCTGGATTTCATTTCATAAATTCCACATATTTTTACATGTACTGGCCGCAATTTTCATTAGCTCCTGAAAACGAGGAGCCGCGGATAGCCCTTGGCTGGCCGACAGTTCTGGACAGCGGCAACCTGGCCTCTTATTACCCTCTTCAAACACACATAAACACACACACCGAGGCTGGTGTAGGAGCATGCCTAGTGACGGAAACGCACAGCAACAAATAAATAAGCCCACAAAGCCGAATTATTCGTGACATTAGTCAGAGATGCGAGGGATTTTTACGTAGTGAGAGAATGAAAGAGAAAGTGGCAACAGAGAGCCAAGGGCGTGAAAAGGGCTATTGAGTCTGGACTGGGGTGTCCCGCACCTGCGCCGTCTATTCACCCCACTGTTTACACACTGTCATCCACAATTAATACCTCATGGGGACTGGGCTGCCTGCCCTCTACAGGGCCCCCGGACCCATCCAGGGCCCTTATGGATGCCTAATTGAGCATACCGCTCTCCTGATTGAATTAACAGCTCTGTCTCTGGGACCTTTTCCCCTTCCACCGAGGAGGGGGACTATTCCACACCCGCATAGGACCCCTGTACCGTCCCACAGAAGGCAGAGCCGAGGTAGAGGGAGGCGGGGGGCGCTTGGTGGCTGGAGAAAGCAGAGGGTCAGAAGGGGGAGTTGTTGAAACTGTCCAGAAAACGTGTCCCTTTCTGTTGGCAAACCGAGGCTGGAAATGTGAACTGGGGGCAACCAGAGGTCTCAGTCTTCACAGGACCAGTGAGTTCCTGCAGGGCAGCGAGTGTTCAGGACAGAGTGGGAGTGAAAAGACGGGATTGTTGAGAACATACACAACATCAGCCTACCGTACTGCGTTTTCTTTCTCACAATCTGTTTTTCTGTCACTCTTTGATTTATTGTTGTTCTATTGTTCTGTTTCGCAGCTGCATTATTAGGGGTAGACGTGTGCTTTTAAAGGATGATACTGTAACAGCTTGTTTTTATTTGTGCATATAATAAAATAAAACAAAAGAGAAGAGTTATACGTACAATAACATAAATAAATGCACAGGTGGGTTGACAAAAAAACCCTGAGGGCTTGTAAAAAGAACCCACCTGATATTGAAATTAAAGACAGCTGTATTACAATTAACAAACAGACATAAATATTTTAAAATTTCTTAAAGAAAGAAAAGATATTCCAGGTCTATAATTTCCTGGGAAGTTTCCTGGAAAGAATTATGTAATGTGGTTGCAGTTATACAGAGAAAAGAGAGTTCAACTGGTGAACTTCCAATTAATTAACATCAATAAATTGCTTGCGTAACCTGAAATCTTTTCATCGGTGCTCAGTGGGTCAGTTGAACATGCAAAAATTAAAAAATAGTTCTACGTGCAGGTTGTAAAGTCCAACATATATGAAGAATTAATAATAAAATCTAACTAAAATAAATGTTTCAGAATATTTTCTCTATTTTCCCATAATTAGTACCAAATTACATAATTCCTAGGAAATTATTAATAAATTATAAACCTATAAAATAAACAAATGCCTTACATGTTGTATTACATTGTCATCACGACACATTGTAAATGTCTGACTTAAATAAAGGTTTTTGAAGAAAAAAAAATACAAACCTATAACATAAAGCTTTACCGATAATACAATATTCTTTTTTGTTCCAATAACCACTACAATTATACGTGACCAAAGAATTAAGCATTATGATTGAACGATTTGTATTGTTGGAAGGATGGGAATGCTGTTACATAAAAAAAATAAGAGAAAACAACATTTACATTATGATTTTCCCCGAATAATTTTCTACAAATATTTTAATGATGGAGGAAATCTGAGGATGTATATAGCCTTTTAAATTAATTAATTAATTTACAAAAAATATAATTGAAAAAAGTAAATAGTAGAAAAAAATATCAGAATCAGATTTATTTGCCAAGTACGTCTGTAAATAGATCTGATTTGTAAACACAGAATTACACAGAATTAGAAATAACAGCAAGGAACAACGACAAAAGGCTGAACAATACAGGTATATAAGAATAGACAGGACTATTATGTACTCATGTATGTGAAAAAATAGGTGTATATATAACTATTATATAAAGATATATAAAAAGCACCAAAGACCAACAATAAATTTTTTTTTTTTAAAAACGTATTCATACAAGTCAAGTGTTCTGTAAGTTGTAAACAAATATGTTATTGCGCCTTACAGCTGTTCTGATAAAGTCTGGCAGAACATGATAAAGGCAAGTATCAGCCATCTAAGCCTATAGATTATGATTTATTGTTCACATTTTTATGTCTGTGGATAGCAGAAACAGTTTGGTTGACATGTAATAGTCTTACCAGGGCATATCATCACATTTGGTTCAGTGAATAACATTATACACTCTCTAAAAATGTTCCGCTCTGGGCGAACACCCCTACAGTGTCCTCTTGGCACGATCCACTACAATAGTAGTAAAATATAATAATGTGGAAAATCAGTAGCACTCTGGAGAGGTGGAAATGCACTGAGGCCGACTGTATCCTCTTTTATTTCCAGGTCTGTAAAAGAGTTTGCCATGTCTTTATCCGCTCTTGTCAAAGTTCAGCACACATGTAGAGCTGAAAATCAGATCGGTCTCTTGAAGGGAAATGAAAAGGCTGAATTCATCTCAGCTGAGGCTGCTGAGTCATGAAGCCAGAAGTAGTTATTGTCTGAGTTCCCGGAGTTTCTGTCTGTCTGTAATCTCTTGGCTGGACTCATTGTTTGCCTCGGTGTAAAAATAGGCTTTCTTCAGAGGAGTGAACGGCACATAGATCCTCTTAACGGCACTGATTCTGCCTTCACGTTGTTATTCTAACTCAAGACTTCTCAATCAATCATTTGTTGCTAGATCTCCCAGAGCTTTTTCCAAACAGGAGAGTTGATATAGAATCAGTTTATACTCGGTTATATTATGCACAGGAGCACAATGCTCACCTGCATCAGCAGACAGACTTATTTATCTAAGAACTGGACTTTATTACACTTTAATCATTTATTTCACTGTTTCTAGTCATCATGTTTTCTTTTAACAGTCAGTGGTGGAAGACGTCCTCAGCTCTTTTACTCAAGTAAAAGTACCAATACCATAGTGTAGTCAGTAGGTCATGCAATCAAAATATACCATAAGTACAATAAGTAAAAGTACTCATGCGGAATGGCCCATTTCAGAATACTATATATTATATTATTGAATTAAAATTATTAATGCATTAATATTTATATCACTCTAATGTTGCAGCTGGTAACGGTTGGGTATATTTTTCACTTTATATACTGTCGGGTAACTTCACCAAGGGATCGATAAAGTCTTATCTTTATCTATACTAAAACATCATGATTTATTAGTTTGTTTTGTATTCATAATCTAAATCTGTAAAGTAAATCAAGTTATCAAACAAATGTAGTGGAGTAAAAAGTACAATATTTGCCTTTGAAATGTAGTGCAGTAGAAATATAAAGTAGCAGAAAATGAAAATATAAGTAAAGTACAAGTACATCAAATTTGTATTAAGTATAGTACTTAAGTAAATGTACTTAGTTACTTCCCACCACTATATTTAGTAAATGCTTTCTCTCAGCAAATAAGCTTCTGTATCTATAGTTTACCAACATGACACAATCCCAAATTTTGAGGAACAAAACAAACATGTATGAAAAAGTGTTCAGATCCAAAGAGGAAAAAAATATTGATGATTTCTTTCATGAATATATTTATTAAGTTGCCATTTTTTCCAAAGACACTATTAACAAAACAAACAACAAAAGCAGCAGAGTACAAACATATCTCATTAATTTGTTAGACTGCTTTCTTTATTATCTACTGATTGACTGACAGCTTTAATGATTTATTGATTGATTGCAGTAATTTTCCATTTTGAGATTATATTTTAGAGAAAATATGAATAATTGCACTCTCAGTCCTGTTTGTAAAATGGTAAAGTGAAAGTAAAGTAAACTGTTAACTTATTAGTTTAATAACAGTTCACTCTGTAATATTTTGGTTGCTGCACCATCAAGTTCAAGGGTGAGTGGGATTTATGTCACATTAAAGCTTTAGTGATTTTAAGGTTCACTATAGGATATCCAGAGCATTAATTTAGCGGCAAACAACTATTTGCTATGTAAAGATATAGTGGAGTAATGTCTACCTGAGCAGAGAATTAAATCGTTCTCCCTCTGTGTGTGTTGTAATCTGAGTTTCTCTGTGCTTTGTTGACATAGCCGGGCCGGCCGTGCATGTCTTTTAGTGCATGTTAGTGCATGTGTTCGTGCCCCACTGGCTAGCTAATGGCCGCCGCTCCGCATTGCTCTCATACGGCGGTTACAGCTGATAACACCGTCCCGACCGATGCCGTCGTCGCCAAAGCGTAGCTCACACCATCCAGTTCCCACCCCAGGTTAACACCATTAGCTCTGTCAGCACTGTTGCTGGTGCGGAGACAATAGAAATGCTCTGAATGCCATATTTAGCACCTTTAATTTAAAATAGACTTTAGTGTGTAAATATGCCTCTAGATTTGGTTTAATTTATTTAAAGTACTATTTTCTGTCAAATAAACTGCATATTTGTCCTTAAAAGATACTTAAAGTCCTGAGTACTATATAACAAATGCCTGTAAACATATTGGACTTTAAAATTAATCTGATTTTGACACCTCTAGACTGGTTCCCACTACAGAACCAGTAGATAAGGGACTGCTCCGGGCCCTCACCACCAGCCGGGCATTGCAGTGGTCTCCATGACTGCACAGAGCGGCTCACCTCTCGATGAACCCCGAGTCCAGCTTTGGTGGTGGGGAGCATGCCCTACCAAAAACAAAAACACAGAAATTCTGTGGAGCATACCCCTGCACCAGTGAACTGTGCAGCGACCACACCATGCCCCGCTCCCCTCTGGCCCCCCTCCCAGACCCCATGCCCCCGGTTAACAAGCCAGCCAGCACGTTCCCTGTTGTCACTTGTTACCCGCTGTCCTCCTGATACGGCTCACGGGCGGGGCCAATTAAACTCGCACTGTTCCCTACACCGGGTCAGGAGTTTAGTGGGTCATCATCACTGTGATTTTCACTCCGAGTTATCTAATCCTGATCCAACTGCTCCAACTGGACCGGACCGAACCAGACCAGTCTGTCTTTATAAAGTGAATACACTACAGTCATTCATGTAGTAGCGGTGGAAGAAATACTCACAAAACACATAACAAAGACAACTACCACTATGTTTTACTTCTTCACTTGTAGTACGTGCTAGAACAATACTGGAATTACTACTACTACCAACTCTGCTGCTAATATTAGCTGCATCAAGTAGTAGCAGTAGCAGTTGGTGTTGTACTAGTAGGTGTAGTAGTAGTAGTAGTAGTAGTAGTAGTAGTAGTAGTAGTAGGTGTTCTACTAGTAGCGGTAGAAGTAGTGGGTGTTTTACTAGTAGCGGTAGTAGTAGTACTAGGTGTTGTAGTAGTAGTAGGTGTTTTACAATAGGTTTTGTAATAGTAGCAGTAGTGGGTGTTGTACTAGTAGTAGTAATAGGTGTTCTAGTAATAGTAGTAGTAGTAGTAGTAGTAGGTGTTGTACTAGTAGCGGTAACAGTAGTAGAAGTAGTGGGTGTTTTACTAGTAGGTGTAGTAGTAGTAGTAGTAGTAGTAGGTGTTCTACTAGTAGCGGTAGCAGTAGTAGAAGTAGTGGGTGTTTTACTAGTAGGTGTTGTAGTAGTAGTAGTAGTAGTAGGTGTTCTACTAGTAGCGGTAGCAGTAGTAGAAGTAGTGGGTGTTTTACTAGTAAGTGTAGTAGTAGTAGGTGTTGTACTAGTAGCAGTAGTGGGTGTTGTAGAAGTAGTAGTTGGTGTTGTACTAGTAGTAGTAATAGGTGTTCTAGTAATAGTAGTAGTAGGTGTTGTACTAATAGCGGAGGAGGAGGAGGAGGAGGAAAGAGAAATAAATATATAAATTTGTAAATAAACAGTAATAATAATAACAATAATGTTGATAAATAAGTTCAATAGAAACACAGTTGTAACAATATAAAATATGTTTCAATAAGAGACAAATACTGTACATTAATAAACAAATATCTGCTGCGTATAAATGCTGAATAGGGGACTTAAAGCCTTAAAAACTTGATTTTTTAACTCACTTAAATCAACACACACTGTTTAGAAGTACATGTTTACTACTGTCCAGCTGTAACTGCTGTGATGTTTTTCTGTTTTAAATGTCTTCAATATAACAGGGATGCTGTCTTTAATATTATAGATATAATTGTAGCTTGTCTATAATAGTAAATGTTAATGTTTTATGTTAAGGGCTTTGGCAAAAAGGCATTGGGTGACATTGTTGATGGCCTCCATACAGACATACAGCCTGTCACATTTAATAAAATGTGTTGTTCAACTCTAATGAGTGTTGCAATGTACAAAAGTACATTTACCAAGTACTGTACTTAAGTGCAAAGGTACTTGTAGTTTACTTGAGTATTTTCATTTACTACTATTTTATACTTTTACTCCATCACAATTGACAGCTATAGATACTAGTTACTTTGCATACTAAGACTATACGTACAACATGATAATGATGCATCATGTTTTATAAGTTCATCATAGCTTTGGTTTGTAAAATATGTTAAATTACCCAACAGTATATAAAATAGTTCAAATCAGCTCCACCTCTCGAACTACAGTAAAACCAACAGAAAAAAAATAAGAATTACACTTGAAAACATCAGTAATAATGATCCAATACCGTATATAATTTTGCAGCAATATCAGTAGTTTTACTTTTGATACTTTAAGTACATTTTCCTGATAAAAACTCACGTACTTGTACTTAATTAATTTTTTAAATGCAGTACTTGTGCTGTATTTTTAGCCTGGTTTTGCTACTTTTACTTAAGTGAATGATGTGAATACTTGTGAATATTCCACCCCTGATAAGCTGTAATGATGCTGATTGGCTGCTGGCCCTCCTTTGTCTGAAACTCAAAGCATGAATCTATTATATTGTATTACAGCGACCTCTAGTGGCTGTTTGGAGTAATTACAGTCTATTTAATCTCACACATAAGCAGGAAGGCAGATGGCATGATGCAGTGATGTGACTTTTGATGGACCAGCCTGCACAGATTAAACATCTATTTATAGATAGATTCAACCTCCATACAGTACATTTAACATATTGTTTTTCCTGATTTTTGTATTTCCTAGAAATTAAATTATAAAGCAGTAAATAATATAGGAAACTGAATAACATTATAATAAAGACACTTCCCTTCTGTACATCTCTCTGGTAGAAAAACAGGCCTTCCTATAGGAGGAAGTTTGCTGAAGGCTAACACATTCAGCACCATTAGGTTTTATTGCATGTTTAAAAGCATGTAATTTGAGTGACTGCTCGGTTAATTGCAGCATGCAGGCCGTATTTTGTGCGTATTTGCCAGAAGCAGGCGGAGCTAAGGAGGCTGAGATGGAGGGATGCTGCTGAACAGCAGGTGGACTATGCTCTCATGTTTACGGGATGCTCTTTTGCTGAGGGAGGATCAGAGGAAGCTGGATAGATTTCTATGCGACGTGTTGAGAGTAAATTTCACTCTGTGGACGGTTTTTGTGTGCAAGATATTTAGATATTTAGATTTCCTCCCTGCAGGCTGTGAGAGTCTCCATCTGTCTGTCTGTCGTGTCGCTGGATGTTGCGACGATGTGAAGCTCCATCTCTGGGTCGACGGCCGCAGCCTTTTCCCTGAAGCCTGATATTATGCAGGGAGTAAGGGGCACTGCACGGATTACAGGGGAACAAAGCACCGGTTTACAAAACCTTTTACAAACTGGCAGGTTAGTGCGTGTTTATGTGGTGCGACACTGCATGAAATACAACCAAACCACGTCATGAAACAGCAGTAAAATATAGTAAATCTTGTCTTCGTAACACAAAAGCAGCTAAACATCTGTAATAGAATCTGTTTTTATAATTAGAGCCCTTTTAATATGCAAGTGCAGGTAATTATTTGCCTTTGTGCTGCTGATGGAGAAAAGTCTAGGCCTTTACTGTTTGTACTAGTCCATGATGGTGAGCAGATATTTGACCAGTGCTTGTTTACCTCGTTTTAAATCCAGCTTTTACTATATAAACTGATTAATAATACATATGTTGCAGCACCAGGTTTGATTTCAAAGGTAGTTGTAGGTTGATTGTGTGATGTAGAGTGAAAAAATATTGCTATGAGTAATCAAATTCTCTCAGCCTAGTAACTCCGCCAAAAATAGACTCTCTATTAAAGGACACTTCGTGTGTTATGTCAGTTCCCTGAAGGGGGAAATGTCTCATCTGGTGTAAAAATCAGTGCATGAATATGTGTGCATGCATGCATGCATGTCTGACCCTCCCCCACAGACTGCATCTCTCTTAAACTCTGGATTGAATGCTCTAATCCTCTAATTGAAACCTCTTCCTACTATTTTATCCACGTATCATACGACCTCCCATCACTCCATTGACCCCTGCCCCCCTCCCTCTTCTCTACCTGCAGTATTAGCCAACTATGGTCGACCCCTCGGAGGCTGAGGAGCAGAACAAGTGTAAAAGCCCACAGCTCGACAAACCAGCTGTGGCCACTGAAGACCCTCGACTGCCTGAACAGGCCGATGGCACGACAACAGAGGAGGAAGGGGACGCCGAGTTCGAGACGCCGCCCTCCGGCAGTTCTGAGCCGAGCCCCAGCCACACTGCATCACCGGCGGGGCCAGACGCCTCCGTCCCTCAGGGGCCAGACGCCACCGATCCTCAGGGGCCAGACGCCACCGCCCCTCAGGGGCCTCCACCTGAGCAACCACAGACTCAGACTGACAGAGCTCCGTCACCAAAATTGCACCTGGACCTGTACAACTTTGACTCGCCGGCCGCAGAGGGCAGCCGTTACGTGCTAACAAGCCCTCACTCTCTGGAGGCGTGTGCTCGATGTGGGGTCAAACCGGTGGAGCTCCTGTCCCGCCCGCTGGCTGACTTCGCCCGGGAGGCTCCCGGCCGCTCCATGCGTGTGGCGACAGGCCTGTTTGAAGTCTACGAGAGGGACAGGCACGCCAAACTGAGGCAGTGCAGGGAGGAGAGGGAGAGGATCGTTAGAGAGGAAAAAAGGAGGATTCTGCAGGCGGCGGTCAATACCGGCAGCAGTGCGTCATCGTCCTCTGTGGAGCAGCAGCACAAATCTTCCTCTGGCTCCACTCTGCCTCCTAAATCTGGGCCGGTGACCTCCAGCTCTGCCCCTGATTTTGGAGCATCCTCTAGAGCCACAGCGTCAGGTCCAACCTCTAAAACAGGTACAGCTCTTTTATCTAAAGCCCCTGCATCCAGTACCTCCCCTAAATCTGCAGGATCTACTCAGTCCTCAAAAACTGCTTCCACAACCTCCACACCGTCCTCCAAGGGTGGTTTCCAAGGATCCTCCAAGCATCCTTTGTCCTCTTCATCTGAAGTAAAAACCACACGCCCGCTCTCGTCCGGCCCTCCTCCAGTAGTCAGGAAGTCCTCAGGTGGTAAATCTTCTAACACTTTCCCCAGATCGACACCAAAACCCCCGTCCTTCCCCAGAGCCAACTCCACATTATCGTCATCAGTGACAAAGCCTGCAGTTCAGAGCTCTGGGACGCCTCTGAACGGCGTAACCGGAGCACCGTACTCTCAGCACAATGGACATCTTGGCTTTCAGGTCAAGGTGCCAGGAAAAAGCCATTCGCTGGAGTCCTTAGAGCGGAAGATGGATCCCGTCTGCTCTTCCACCTCAACCACCACAACTACTACTACATGCACCTCATCCGAGTCAGGTGCTTCCTCTTCTTACAGCTGGGATGGAGCACGAGAGCACTGGGCTAAAGCCTCTAGTCCTCGAGCTCGCACTATGGCCACTTTCAACTCCCTGATGGGCCGTAGCCTCAGCCTGGGTGACCTGAGCCACTCTCTGCAGACGATGCAGAAGGTGGAGCGCATAGTGAGGGAGGTGAAGCGTCGAGGCCTGAAGGCCGTGTCCGAGCGTGACCGCAAGATCGCAGCTTTGATGCTCGCCAGGTACCAGGAGGAAGACATCATGAGTCAGACCCGCTACGTGGCTCACCTTCAGTGGGATAGCGAGCGCAGAATGGATGAGCTGCGGCGAGAGCAGGAGGACAGAGAGAAGCAGCGTGCGGTGCTTCAGTGTCAGCGGGTGTGGCAGACTCAGGTGTCGATACGTCAGCGGAGACTCAGCCAGCAGGAGCGACTATCAGCAGCCGCCAAGATGCGACAGGCTGAGGAGAGCGAGGAGCGATGGAGGGAGCTCGCTGAGCAGCAGGAGCGCAACCGTCTGCTGAGGTTACAGCAGGCGGCACGAGAGGAGAAGCATAAGAAATCTCTTCAGGAACAGAACCTGAAGGCCCTGGAGGAGGAGAGGGCGGCCATGCTGGAGCAGGAGAGGCTGCTGCTGAAGGAGAAGCTCACCATGGCCGAGCTGAAGAGGCAAGAGAAGGAGCACCAGGGCCAGGAGGATAGACGAGGTCTGAACAAAGCAGAGAAGAGACGTCACGCCGCCCTGATACAGGAGATCGCCCGCAGAGAGCAGGAGGAGAGGGAGGAGGCCAGGAGGGCAGCGGAGGTGAAGCTCAGCCGCTCCCTGGAGAATTATGAACAGATAGTTGAGCGTCGAGGGCAGGAGCTGAAAGAAAAGGCCAAGCGTGAGGAGAAGCAGATCCAGAAAGCACGCAAGGCTGCAGAGAAGCGTGAGAAACAACAGCAGCAGCAGATGGAAGCTCGTGTGAAGGAGGCGGAGAAACGAGCCCAGCAGGCAGCTTTAGTGGCCGAGGAGAGGGCCAAGGAGAAAGCTCAGCGGGCGGTCCAGACCCGGCAGGAGAAGGAAAAACTGCAGAAGCTCAACAGGCAGCGAGTGGAGGAGGAGGAGAAGCAGAGGCGTCTGGAGCTGCTGCAGTCCATCGAGAGGAAGCTGGAGAAGAGCGAGCAGATCTTCAAGGAGAAGAGGGCGGTGTTGGAGAGCGCTCGCTCTGTGGCACAAGCCTCTTTTCATGTACGAGACAAAGTGCGGGAGGAGACCAACATGCGTACGTTTGATAAAATGGCTCTGGAAGCTCAACTCAAAGCCAGCCTGGATGAGAAATAAACCCACGGCTTTGCCGTGGACCCCTTACTTCTGGTCATGTGCTCGGCTCCTGCCTTCATTATGGCCCTCATCACTCAAAAGCTTTACCCTTCTTCCCATAAAGACCCACAGTGTTATTTTTTCGTTATGTATCTTCACCCCATCAGCTGGTTTGATTACATTTTTGACCATCGTTTTTTATTATAGATCCTTTCAAAGCAAACCAAATTTTGTATCATGGATGTAATGAGACTGCAAACTTTATCAGCTGTTATAAATGAACAGTAAAGCCTGTGTGGGACGTACAGTGGACTTCATGTTAGATGTGGAGAGAGCTGCCTTGTGCAGCAACACAACCCCTCCTCCCTCCTCCCTCTCTCTTTCTCTTTGCCCTCTGCTCCGTCCATCTCAGCTACTGCACTGAAAGCTGTGCGGGAATGAAAAGAGTCATTGTTTACCAGGAAGCACAACTCCATGACAACTGCAGAGGCTTTTAAGGGAGCACTTCTGTAAGGGAAAATTAAGGGCAAATGGTTCTAGATCCCCCCCAAAGCAAAAGCAGGATCCTTTTGTACACGCACTGTGACACAGCTAGATATAGCATGGAAATAAAGCCCCGGGCTGGACACTTGTCCGGACCTAACCGCTGACAATGCAGCACAGGAGGACCGTGTGCACGAGCCCCGTGCTGATGAAGCATCGGAGGACGCCGATTCCTGCAGCGGGGCCTGTTTTTCCTCCCTCTTATTCCCTTCAAGGACTCCCTCTGTCTCTCCTCTTCATGTCAGATTACAGTAACGCTCTGAGAGACAGCCACCTTTTGACTCCCCCGCCGTCGACCTGCTCCCAACAGCCGCCTGATGACCAAGTCAAGGTCAACAGGTACGAGTTTTTTACTGCGTTTACAGGTTATGCAATGCCTTCTGTTTTGCTGTGTGCTGTTGCCTCAGCATTTGCAATTAAAAAAAAAAACAACAACCCTTGATCACACTGACCTCGACTTGACAGTGAAAAAAAAAAATTGCATCCACTCATGAGCTGACATGCAAGCCAACAACAGGCTTTAAAGGCCTCTGGCTGCGCTAATCCTACAATCTCTCAGATTAAAAGAAAAAGGAGACACACATGGGTTTTTGCCCTCAGATGTAGGCGTTGCCATAGCAATAGAAATCAGGATGGAGCAGCGAAAGGTGAATGACCGAGCAGAGAGAGTGCGTGGGAATATGAGGGGGCTGCCTGTGGGGAGCTGCCTCTCTGGTGGCTCATTCTGGTTGCTTCTTTGGAAAAACACGCCATCACTTTGTGATACTAACATCTGTGTTAGGCGGGGAAATGACTGCAGCTTTCCTCTTCGTCACTCATTCAGGCTGAAATCCTTTTAAACCTTCACCTACACAGTCAGTCGCTGTTCGTGAAGCACGTCTGTGGCCAGGAAGTAGAGTGGACCGAGCATTTCAGACAGTCTGATACCTGCTAACGTCACTAACTACTGAGATAAAAAGCCAGACTGAATTTGAAATGCAGCATTAGACCAGCAGAGCACTGACAGGCTTACGGCCCTGACTGAGCCACGCTGTTCCCACCAGATAATCATGGGGATTTGATGTAAGGTTAGAGGGATGAGACAGCAGGTTTTTATGGTGACTGAAAAGATGAGGTCGCCAATCTAGCAAAAGGTTATATTAGATTGTAGTAATATAGTAAAAGCTGCAGTAGATACTAGGGATGCACCAATACCGGATCGGATATCAGGCCGATACTGACTCAAATAGCTTCATCGGGTATCAGTGACAATGGGGCCAATCTATTCAATTCATTTCTATATTTATAGACTATATACATTATATACTGGAGTTTGAATTTCTGTTCAAATAACCAGTTTGTTGCTGAATTAAAAAGGTTTACACTTAAATTGTAATTCTTTTTAATTTTGACGATTTTTTACCAAGTTGCTGGTGTACGATTTATTATTTTAATAATAAATAATAATTCAGTAAATTTATATCTATGTATTTATTTGTTACATTTGTTTTAGAAAGTTAGGGAAGCAATGTTTAAGTCAAGCCTGATGTTGCCTTACACCTTAAAGAATGATCCCAGTCACTTCCACACAGTGAGGCATACAGCTTATTAATTAAACACTGGTAACAGATCGGTACTCGGTATCGGCCAATACCCAAAGCCCAGGTATCAGTAGCGGGACTGAAAAACTCTTAGTAAACCACACATTTACAGTTGAATTCTAAATAAAAAAGGAAACATTATTAGACCTTGGGATGAATTTATGACAGAAAATCAAATTTGAACTCCCTGTTGCATAGATTTGACAGCTACTGAAAATATACATCGAATAAGACATATAAAGAATGGCATTTGTTATTTCTGTGTGTCAGAAATACTTACAGACAGATTGAGGGAAGTGATGCAGCACTTTAAATTAGTGTACAGCATGTGCTCGACGCGCGATTCCTGGTTCTCAAAATTTGAGAAAATATGGCAGATCTTTTTAAATTATGCTAATATTAGGCTCCAAACTCTCTGTTTATAATAATAGATACTATAATGATCATCTATCATTAATAAATAGATTATTTCTGTGGATTTATCTAAAAATCTATCAAACAAGAAGCCTTATTGTAGCGACTACTATCAATTAAAAAGCCTGAAGTAGGCTCCTGACTCTGTGACTCGTTCCCAAAAGTCCAAATGCGTTTTACTGTTTATTAAATGAAAGGAATTACAAACAATAACTTAGGCTAACTGGAATTACTAAAGTATGTAACGTGAAGTGACACTCAACAGAAAATATTCAAGCCTACCTCAACCTCTTTGTCTAAAAAAAGGTGAAACCACACCCGTTTCAATTACCGGAAGTGATGTTAACCAAAAGAACATGTGCAGCATAAACTAATAATAATAATAATAATAATAATAATAAAAATAATAAACAACAGGCTAAATACACACTTTGGCTCCTAAAAGCCTGTTGTCATAATATTCTTATCCCCAGTCCGTAAAAAATGACTCTGGCTCAAGCTGTACTTATTGTGTAATGTAGTTTAATTTTGCATTTTGCACTTAGTATATTGATTTTGCAGTAAACCACAAGAGGCCGGCTCATCTTCGAGTGGCTCATTGCTTTTATATTGTCTGTATATGACACTGATCATCTGATCATCTGAGTTTTATGACGTACTATACTATGACATTTTTTATGACTTTTTTGACATTTTTATGACATACTATGACTTTTGTTTTTACTTTTCTTCGACGTACTGTACTATGACCAAATATTTCTTCCTTTATTTAATGAGGCACCTGTTAAGAGTCAGAAGAACCTCATTGATTGTTTTTTTCTCTGTTTCATTGCAGTAAAACACTCCCAAGTCTTTTGCTGTGACAGCAGAGGGTGTACAAGATCATCGCTAGCGAGGATGCCACGAACAACACAGACTGAGAGGAGAGAGCGATGTAAAGGTGAGTTGACAGACTATACTATGACGTTTTTAACACTTTTTTCGATGTACTATATACTATGACTTTTTTCGATGTACTATACTATCACTTTTTAAGCCCTTTTTTTCGAAATGCTATACTAATTTATGACCTTTTTTATCACTTTTTTCAACATACTATACTATGGCATTTTTATCACTTTGTCGACATAGTATACTATGGCTTTTTCAGCACATTTTTCGACATACAATACTATGACTTTCTTTTGTTTTTTCAACATACTACACTATGACTTTTTTGTTTTGTTTTTTCGACATACTATGACTTTTTTTTCAACACACTATACTATGACTTTCTTTTCGACATACTACACTATGACTATTTTTTGTTTTTTCCACATACTATACTATGACTTTAGTTTAAATATGTATTGTATTGAATTAAATGGAATTACAGTTGTACTTTTTATACTCCCATTCATCACATTCTTATTTCCTGCAGGTCCAGGTGATGAACGAGAGCTGGTTAGGTAACCTGCAAACGTCCTTTTCTTCCCACGCTTACCTTTATCAAAGGATAAGACTTACAGCCTCTAGTCTGCATAAATGAAATGAAATGTACAAGGTTCAAACACAGCTTTATTGTCATCAAGGCATGTTTTTCAGTCCATAATATGTTCCCCTTTACCTAGACATTCGGGCTTATTTTCTGTACCATTTCTGATGTTATCATAATCATAAAATGCTTGTGTCATTGAGTTGCTTCGCGAAGGACAGATTTTCAGATGTAGCAATAATGAAATGGTCAAGATCAATATCATACACATGTGATTTCATTGTTTTCGTAAGAACTCTGTTAAAGTAAAGAACACAATCTGTGCATACAATCAAAACCAGAATAATAAAACAAACATTTTACCAGATGGATTTGCATTGTTTGTGCTAGCTGCTGAATCTATTAAAATAAAATACTATAACACTAGAAATTCAATGTACAAGGCTACGGTCAAACAAGGCTGACTGATCGTTCTTAAACATTATGATCCATAACAAGTGTTACTGTGTTTTTAATGTTAAGTAACATCATAATCACTCTTTGGCTAAATTAAATCTGAAGGTTTTTCTACCACACTTTTCTACCAAATGGTTTAGAGAAGGACTGTAAACCAGTGAATCCGTGTGGGAACTTAGAACCAGTGCTGTTACATATAATAGGAGATTAAGATTGCAACCAGAGATGCCATCAAATAAATGGTGGGTTTGGTATCAGGTTCTCTACGCCGCTCACGTTCACATCGCTCAGTCCTCCGTTTTGTTCGTCGCGTCCTTGCGAGCGATGATCTTATACACGCTCTCTCTGAAGCTGCTGTCAGAGGTCAGTCGTCTGGCCGTCTCCCGCAGCTCCTCCATGCTGTCGCTGTCAGCGTTTGCTACAGCAAAAGACTTGGAATGTTTTACTGCAATGAAGAGAAAAAAAACAATCAATGAGGTTCTTCTGACTCTAAACAGCTGCCTCATTAAATAAAGGAAGAAATATTTTGTTTTGGTATAATATGTCCAAAAACAAAACAAAAAAGTCATAGTAAAGTAAGTCGAAAGAAAAATGTCATAGTATAGTATGGCGAAAAAACGTCATAATAAAGAATGTCAAAAAAAATTAAAAATAGTCATAGTATGTCGAGAAAAAAAGTCATAGTACAGTATGTCGAAAAAAATAAATAAAAGTCAAAGTACAGTATGTTGAAAAAAAGCCATAGTAGTATGTCGAAAAAACTAAAGAAAAGTCATGGTATAGTATGTCGGAAAAAAAAGTCGTAGTATAGAATGGCGAAAGAAACAAAAAAAAAGTCATAGTATAGTATGTCGGAAAAAAAAAAAGTCGTAGTATTGTATTTAAAAAAAAAAAGTCATAGTATTGTATCTCGAAAAAAGTCATAGAACAGTATGTAAAAAAAAACAACCAAAAAAAGTAATAATATAGTATGTCGAAAAAACAAAAAAAAAAGTCATAGTATAGTATGTTGGAAAAAAAAGTCATAGTATAGTATGTTGAAAAAGTTATAATATATAAAAATTTAATAAAAAATGTCAAAGTTCTATGGTATAAAAATGCAATAAAGTCATAGAATAGTGTGCTATGAATTCACAGTATAACATGCCATAAAAATGCTTTGAGCGCTGCCATTGGCACACGGTCCGCACTTTGAGGATTAATGATCAATTTATAGCGCTCATATTGAAGCAGACCTTACAAATTGCTTCACAATTTAAATTATAACAGCGAAACAATGGCTCAAATGCCAATAGGACAATTCATATTTATTTTTTATTTTATCTCTCGCCTTATGTTTCATGTCCATATCCGTTGGGAACGTGGATGAATTCAGTCATAAAATATGCACGTGTCGGGGGAGTTTATGTTGTGGTCATTACTGTGTGATGCTCAGACTTACACCAGTGGCGTTTTGAGGCTCTCCTCTGGATCCGGCAGCTCTTAATTCTGCGTGCGGCAGCTTTGTGAAGATACACGGCGTTCTTCATTATCGCTGGAAGCTTCGCCTCGATCTCCGCTGCACAGATACACTCCTCAAAGAATTCTGGTTAAACACACACATCAGAAACACATCAGAAATATACAGTATATATACAGTACTTACATACATACACAGGATGTGGTGTTATTGCAGTGGTTTTCATGTGTTATTTAGAAATATAGTATAGTATGTCATAAAAAGAAAAGAAAAGTCAAAGTATAGTATACAGTATATAGTAATAACATATATATCGTAATTACATAAACGTTCAGATTTTTCATTACAAAAATTTCAGGAAATATTTCACAGTATAAAAAGAATATAAAAATAAAATATATTATACAACAAATAAAATGGAAAAGGAAAGGAAAAAAAATAAACAAAATGAAAGAAAAAACAAACAAACAAAGGGGGTCTGTTAAACAATTGGAATAAATTAGAAATCTAAATAATCTAATAGTTTTTGCCAATTTAGAATTTTTAAGTTTTCAATCGTAGTCAAATATGTTTTAAAACGTGTTGTTTTCATGTTATGGAAATAGAATTGAGCAATAAATCGTCATGCTCTAAAATTCTGACAGCTATAACATTATCTTGATGTAAATATGTTACTAAAGTATTCAAAATGACAGGAAAACGGTTAAATTTGTGTTCATCCCATTAATTGAAATAGTTTGTAGCTTTTACTGGAACAAAATCCTAAATTTTACAACAAAAAAACAAAACATTAGTTCTCATTAACAGTCTGTGACAGATTTTTTTATAAATGTAATGTGTTATCATTTATTTAGGCTAAGAACTTTGAACCATTATATCTTGATATTAATTTTACCATATGATTATATGGAGACATGAAAATGAGAATACTGAATTATTACACAGCCCTAGTTTAGCAAGTTTAATAGTTTTACAGCTGCAACGATTAGTTGATTAATAAATTAGTCTTTCGACAGAAAATTTATCGGAAACTATTTTGATAATCAATCGTTTGTCATGTTTCAAGTAAAAATGCAAAATCAATTCCCTGGTTCCTGCTTTTCAAAAGTGAGGATTTGATACATTATTATCATATATGATAGTAAACTAATGTCTAGTATAACATCTTTGGGTTTTGGATCCATTGATATATGAATACATCATCTCGAGAAATGATAACAGGGACTTTGTGACAGTTTGTAGTCCAAACTATTAATCAAGAAAACATTCGGCATATTCACAGATAGTGAAAATAATTAGTAGTTGCAACCCTGATAGTTTGATTCTAGTGAATAACTTACACAAAATAAAACAAAACTATTTTGTTTCTGTGGACTCAAGAACATAAAACATGTTTCATTATCTTTGACTGATATCTGATCTGCTGGATGAGATCAACATGTGATACAAACTCTATCCAGAGGAGGGCAGTCACACAGGTGTCGTATGAGATTATGCACTTCACAGCTCCACTGTGTGTTTAAGAGCATTTGTATATAAACCTGTTGCAGCTTATTATTGGAGTAAATCAGCTTTAAATGCATATTAATTTATGTATTTTACTGGGACATTCTGATGATATATTTTTGCTGCTATCCTCATATATAGGAGCTATCACACCAACCTCCCTCTTTACCGCTCCCGGTGAACTAAATGTAATCTTGCAGCACATATTCAACATATACATATTCATTGTATATGAAGGTATCAGTGAATGCACTCACTCCTCAGCTGACTCACACCCCCCTTCATCTTCTCGTCGGTCTCTTTGGTCCGCTCCAGTGAGTCCAGGCCTTTCTCCAGGTCCTGCAGAGCCTCTTCAGCCTGCTTCAGTCTCTTCTCCAGCTCCACCCGAGACTCGATCTCCGTCTGAAACACACAGAGAAACAAACACACAGGATGTTAGTGAAAACTTACTGCAGCAGCTGAGTGGGTTAAATCGATATACAGCTTCTGTATGTGGACATTTGAGGGAAATATTGGGCTTTTAATGATAAACTGAACTTATGTGAGGGAGGAAAGATTTCACTCAGCTGAAGAGAGTTTAGTCAAGTTCAATCTGTCTCACTATGTTTGAAGGAGATAACACAGCAGAAGGAATAATAAATAAATAAATGTCATTAAAAGTAGTAAAAATAATATTAAAAATAAATCTAGTCAATTGATTGATAAAATGTGATATAAATTGATATTTCTGTTTTAATTAGCTTTTCTATTTATTTACCTTTGTATTATTCCCATATTTATTTACACTTCTGATTAATTTCCATTTATTTATGAATTTTTTTTATGAATTTTTAAATGTATTTATTTATTTTGCATTTATTTTTGCATGTATTTATTTATTTGTTTTTGCATTTATTTCATATGTATTTTTTAAAATGTACGTATTTATTTATGTATTGAAGCATTTCTTTATTTCTGCATGATTTTCCCTCAGCATTTCACCCCTTATTTATTTCCCCAAACTTATTTATCTCTGTATTCTTTATACATTTATTTTTGAATGTTAAAATTGTTTTTGCTGTTTCAGCTGTCAGCCCCGTCATTTGCATAATGAAGCATAAATGCATGAAGAAACGTAAAAACAAATGTATGAATAAATGTATAAAGAAAAGAATACACAGATAAATAAGTTTGGGGAAATAAATAAGGGGTGAAATGCTAAGGGAAAAATCATACAGAAATAAAGAAATAAATGCTTAAACACAAATAAATACAGACATTTAAAATTGAATATAAAATAAATTTAAAAAAAATGCAAAAAGAAATGCAAAAAAGAAATGCAAAAAGAAATCAATTTGAAAATTCATAAAAAATAATACATAAATAAATAAAAGTGGAAATTAAACCAAAGAGTAAATAAATAATGAATACAAAGGTAAATAAATAAAAAAGCAAATTAAAACAAATTATAACAAACAATTTATTTCACATTTTATCAATTAAAGGGACTATTTGTAACTTTCAGAAATGCTTGTTAACAGCGACACCTTCGGCCGTGAAATCAACGAAAGTCAGCGTCGGGCTCGCGCTTGCTCGCTCTAAATATACCTGAACGAGCATCGCTCAAAACAGTGAGGCGACACACGTCAGCTAAAAGCACAATATCACTCTATATTTCAGCTGCTTGGCAGTAATGTTAGCTGACCAGACCAAGGTCTCTCCATGAATCAATGCTGATACTGTGTTTGCTTCTCCTGCCTCAGCGCAGGCTTCAGCAGCGGGGCTCCCCAGCGAGAAACTCGTCTCCCTCCGCCCGCATATTTAATTATTCATTTAATTTCGGTAGTAGAATTTAAATACACAGAATAAACACAAATAGTGTGGAGTATTAGCCTGGACTGGTACAACCAGTCAGTTGAGGTTTGGGTATTTGCTCAAGGGAACTTCAACAATACAGGTGTCATCTCTTAAACTACTTGAATGTTTTATTGCAGTTTGACTGAGGCCTGAAGGAGTGAAAGTGAGTTGATGCAAAGAGGAAACAAAGGTAATTTCATACAGAGAAACTGGACCAACGGGGAGGATGAGCTTTTCTTTGTTCCAGTAAATGTAATGTGAGATCTGCTCTTCATGCCAGAGAGACTAGAGGAGGATGTGTTGCTGAACCACCCCGAGGAGATCACAGACTTGATTCAATAACGAATCAGACTGAATGAACCACTCTGAATATCAACGTTACACCCAACCCGTTTCTATAAAATCACCTGAGTCATTTGTTCAAGCAGGGCCTGAGCTACCATTAAAGATACTGATGTCATTTTCTGGGTTTTAATTAAAAACGTACACATTGTTTAAAGTGGCAATCTCGAAGATTTTCATTTAAATAAATGTCTGTAAAGTCACTCTTTGGCCAAATGAGGTATCACAACAGTGATTGAGCCTGTGACCCACTGATGAAAGTATTGCAATATTTATATATTTGCAGTACTATGAACTGGGTGTCTGTGGTGACATTCGCGGAAAAAAATGCTGTTGTATGCACACAAAAAATTAAACTATGCACACAATTCTGAAAAATTGAACCTCATGTACACAGAAATATAATTTCTCTATTACATTTCTGTTCATATAGCAACAAAAAGACTCCTGAGGACTGAAATCTTAAGGATCGCCACTTTAAGTAGGTGCTCAAAACTAAAGAATATTTCAGAGAAACTGAAGGTTTAAATGTTCCTTTGTGGGTTTGGAAACTTATCCTACTTCTTCAGATAAATAACCCATTTAAAACCCCATGAGATTATCTGAATAATAATTATAACAACAGGTGTTAAAAAGTGAAAACAGGGTTGGATTTCTTAGCTCATGAAAAGTGACTACTTTTGGACCAAAAACTGAAATAAAGGATTTAGTATCTAGAAGGCTTTGAAGCAACATTGACACCCTCATGTTTGGAAAACACAATTTACAGAATATATAAATGAACGGTAAACTGAATAAATGTAATATATAAAATCCAAAAAAACATTTAAAAACCTTCTGTCAAGTGTCAGGTCCATAGTTTTGAGGGTTGTGGACATTAAATTTATCACTTCAGTATTTTAAAAAGTCCATGCTGCAGCACCCACAAGAGCAGCTCAACACAATCGGTACTGTGATCAATTCCAGCTGAGCTGCTGCGATAATCAACACAGGTGTTACTTAAATGGAAATAAATCCATCTTGCATTTATTAGGCCTCGGGTAGAGCTCTGTTTTATTGTGTTGTTTACAAATGTTACAAAAGTCATGCTTTAAAAAGGCCTCACCCACTTACAATAAATGTTTACAAAGTTAATTATGATAATTAGCTGCTCGGGTTGGGCATTATACAACGTCACAGGACTTCTTGTGCAAATAAGTTTAATAAAATGTGTAATTTGTCTCCATCAGGTGCAACAAAGCTAATAAGAGAGTCTGGGAAACGTCAAACACAATCCACACACAGCTGATGAGAGCTCCAATCAACCAAAAATCATCTGTGTGAAACGATATATGAAAACATAAAGCTGGCAGCTGATGGTGTGACCTTTAAAGTGACTTTGAGCAGTGTTTTGTTGCTGCGTAATGCAGCTGAGTCATGCTGTGTTACCTTGAGCTCGGCCTCGGTCTGCTGCTTGTCCACGGTGAGCTGAGAGAGCGACTGCTGCAGCGTCCGAGCCTGAGACGAGTAGTACTCCCTCTCCTGCTGCAGGACTTTAGCCCGCTCATCGTTCCCCCTCAGCCTGGACCACACAAAACACAGAACATGTTCATAACTCAGATTTTTGGCATAATTTAAACCCTTTTTAAAAGCTCCAACATTAAGCTGAAAAGCTGTTTCGTTGCAGAATAAAAGCTGCATAGAGCGTCTGTTGCCCTTCAGTGTCAGGACTGCAGAGGTTGGTGCCGTGATGTGATGCTCACTGAGCTCTACAGGACACACATGAATGCACACAAACACGCTTGTAATTTAATTTCAAGGTTAAAACAGGAACCGCAGAACTTTCTCTCACAGAACTATCTGTAAGACATTTCAAGGAATAGTTTGACACTTCCCTTACCTGCTGTCTGTTAACATGGCATTACGGCAAATTGTCATTTTAGAATATGATGTGTAGGCCAGGACGACAATATTCAATTTAAAATGGTATTTTGACACACATTTCACCTTTAACAAATATTGCCCCAATTAGTAGGCCATATTGCGCTTACATTTCAATTAATTGTGCAGCCCCAGTAAAAATAACAATAAAAATTAAATAAATAAATGTAAATTATAATCTAATAATCCAATAAAATAGTCCTGTAATAAAATGTATGTGAAACACTGTGTCAGCGTGGTGTTAATTCAACTACTGTCATTTTTGAGACTGCAGTTTCTGGTGATTCATTACAGTATGTCTGTTGTTTCTGTTACTTTTGGTCCTCAATAATATGTAAATATGGTGGACAAAATAATAGAAACACCTTTCAGGGGGAAGAAATTAAGGAAAACATGTTTTTTAAAAATCATTGTGTTTCTAATAAAAATGCTTCAAATAGAGTCTAATTTAACTGCACCAAAAACATCTCTTAGATTTGAGTCAACATGCAAACAACTAAAGGAATAGTCTCGACAAAAACTGAATATTTTAACCAGTATTTGTTTCAGAACTGTTGTTTTACAATGCAGGCGAGCATCAGCTTGATTTTTTTCATTTGGTATGAAAACTATTCTGTATGATTCTGGTTGTATTTCTGTATTTTTCCATGCAGTTGTACTGCAGCTGTGTGAGTCAGTCAGAGGACGAGCGAGAAGAGGAGGAGAGTGAAGGCAGAGCTCATGGAAACATAACGTTATGGCTCGTATATTTCAGTGTTCGTAACAGAACATTAGTGCTACGCAGTCAATAGCAGCTGCCTGTAATATCCCACTTACTGGTGCTGATCAATGGAGCTGGTTGTTTAGGGATCAATACACATTTCCACTAGTAGTCACATCCTCTGAGCCATTAGCATAGAGGTTCCCTGGAAAGGCCGCAGTGTTTGACCCTTTGGATGCCAAAACGTAATCGCAAGCTGAAGCCTTCTTCGCAAACTACATTACCTTTTCAGTATTTATACAGTAATCAGTGTTTCTAATGCACTTATACGCTCATTAAAATACTATATTGTGTATGATTTCTGACTGAAAAACCAAACCGCTCCGAGAATTTTAAGCTTTTATCTAGGGCTGTCAAAGTTAACGCGATAATAACACGTAAAAATAAAAAGTCTGTTGTACATAACTGGTCTTGTTCTGCTTTTGTTGCACCAAAACCAGTAATCCCAGTCTGATGCTGGGTTCTCTCTCTGAGGCGTCACTCACATGTCGTCAGCCTGCCCCTTCTCCTTCAGCAGGATCTTCATTTGCTCCTCGATGTGTCGCAGATCCTGCAGCAGGTCCACGTCTCCGGGATCCTCGCCGTCCTCAGACGTCCTGCAGGCTGAGCTCTCCTCTGACGTCTCGACTTCCTTCTCCTCCTCCTCCTTCACCCCCAGCAGCTCCAGAGTTCTCTTCTTCTCCTGAGAGAGCTCCTGAAGGACAAAACAATAGAGGTGTAAATCACAAGTTTCATCATGATACGATATTATATATTGATTCTTTGGACAACGATACGATGTTTGCTGATATCACAAAGTCCGCCATGATGCAATTTCGATTTGATTGCCTGCGATTCATTCTTGACCCTTATTGTGATCATAATCTCTTTCCCACATTGCTCTAATCCCCTTCACCAGAAAGTTGCATCAATGTCAACTGTAGTATGTTAGCAGGACAACTGGACAACCTCGAGGGTTTGTTACACAACGTATTACATCAGCTGTTGTAACATTACATGATCTGAATCGAGCAGCAGAGTCCTCTCCAACTCATTAATAACTTATTCTTGTTACATCGGCCCGCTCACTCTCAGCATCTGCAGAGAGGAGTATCTGTGGATGAGTTTCATACCTCGATGGATTTCTGCAGCATGACGGTTAAACTGCTCAGCTCTTCTTTTTCACTCTCAACACCTTTCAGGGACTGAGCGGTGCCGTCCAGGTCTCTGTCATCAACACAGCAGAGATAAATCACTTTACAGGCTTGTGCAGTATAAACAGTATCAGTTAACAAACATCAAAATAGTTGAGTATTTACAGTTTGATATGCTCCTGCTCCGCCTTCAGCTCCAACACCACCTCCTCAAACTTCATCTTCTCCTCCTCCAGAACCTGGTTCAGACGCTCCAGCTCCTGCACACAAACGGAGGAAAATGGTACTGATTATTAAAATGAAGGATCACACTAGTTTGACGGTGAACTAAAACATTAATTTAAAATGGTATTTTGACACACATTTTGCCTTCAACAAATATTGCGCCTCCAGCGATTTGAAAATTGCAGTAGACCATATTGTGATTTCAATAACATTTAAAATAATTGTGCAGCCCTATGCTTAATGCTACAATATTAAAAAGCAAAAGATTCACTGATTAATTGACTTGTTGTTTGACAGAAAATTATTCTGCAACAATTTTGATAACGGATTAATTGTTTAGCTCATTTATTAGCAAAAAACTTCAAACATTTTTCATTTTCTAGGTTGCTTTTCTGTTTTATATCACAATAAACTAAATATCTTTGGATTGTTTGTTGGACAAAATGAGACTTTTGAAAGAGTCATCTTGGGCTCTGGGAAATTACGATGGGCATTTTGCACTACTTCATTTTATAAACTAAACAATTAATTGATTCATCAAAAAAGAAATGTAATTGGTGAAAATAATTGTTAGCCCTACATATAAGCATAAAGTTACGACGGCGTATTAGGGCCATTGTAGGTAAAAAAAAAATAATAATAATGCCGGAGCCAGGGGAGGGGGATAATATTCCAAGAAAACAACTCAGAATTTTTTAGATTTAAATCAAATTTACAAGAAAAAAATTGAAATCAGAATGTTGTCTTCTTCTGAATAGACCCAATTAACGGCAATATCTCTTCAAAGTACGTATGCTTATGATAATATGGTGATTCTAGGCTAAAAATCACGGGTATTTCGTTATTGCTAAATCTGATTGCAAAGTATAATTTGATTAGGTCAACCGCTGCAGACATAATACACAGCATGCGGTGGTGTCTGTGGTGTGATGAGGTTGATCCAACCTTACAAAGAGAAGCGGTTTGGTTCCTTGATTGAAAAGAAACAATATTTCCGAGGGTTTTTTTTCCATAAATTTGTGACTTTAGTTTTTTCTCACAAGTTTCCGACTTTATAATCTCTGAGAATATTAGATTTTTTTTCATGTAAATTTTCTGATTTTTTTCTCATAAATGTAAGACTTTATCCTCGTTTTGTCTCAGAATATTACCCCCCTCCCCTGGCTCCGTAATTTGACCTACAGTACAATGGCCCTAATTAGCTGTCGGAAGTAACATCTTAAGTACATAAATATTTGAATAGTTTGTTTTTGACTTAAAAATACAAGTTGTTGTTCTTTATTCCAAACTCACTAAACATGCCGTTATGAGACGACACCAGAGGAGTAAATAAAAAATCTCACCTCTCTCTGTGCTCTCTGATGACACACCTCTTCAGTCTCTTCCATCAGTTTATCTGGAGAAAGAA